>JAYDZE010578855.1:0-11314 GCA_034509125.1 Monilaria moniliformis
ACTAGCCAAGTAATTATACACAAAGTAGTTTCGAGAGAAGAGAAAAATTAGGCAAAGAAGAAAGAGATGGCATGGAATTAGAAGGTATAGGAAGACAAGAAACTTGTGAAGGCAGTGACATCCATCCAACTTGGAAAAAGGCCTTTCAAATTCTTGGTTTGCGCTGTTAGATGCAGGTCCACCACAGCGACGTCGACCCTCAAGTGTTCCGATGTATTGGCCTGCACAGGTGGATCCAAATTATAAGGATCGGAGTCGCATGAAGGTTTTAGAAACTAGATTAAGATTGTCAAAACTTGAGTAGCAGCTACGATCAAAGGTTGTAACTTTAAATGAATAATGGTTGTGAGATGATTTGATTACCTCCAACCAGAATGTCCAGTTCTCAGGGCCTGTGCCGCTCAGTCTGCAAGCGTATGAGGGAGGCCCGTTGCCAATTCTGACAGGAGCTGCCAAAAGTTCGAACAGATTTTAGCTTACGACAGAGAAAAATGATGTTGGGTTGGGATTGGACAAAGGAGTTCAAATCAACCTGGAACTATATTGTTTGCAAATGACCAGTTTGATAAGGGCCCTGTAATGTTGAGGACTGCGACCCACACCTCCTTCAAGGAACTGCATGAGGGAGTCAAACAGCAGTGTTTCATCATCTTAAGAAGATTCCATGAAGCAAGATGTCCAACAAACGACATCAAATTCATAACAGCAGAGGATTTAAGAGAGAATACCCTAACGAAAACTCCAAGTTGACTCTCCGAGATCCCTCAGTTGAGATGCTAGGGGATATGTGAGATGTCAGAAGCGGAAATCTTGAGTATTCTTTCAAGATTTCTTCAGTCGTTGTGGAAAACTTCAGGCTTCTTGAGAACAAAGCATTAATGGGGAAAATTCCCTGTAAAAAATATAATTTGGATTTATAATCAGTGTCCATTGTAATTATGCTCATGCAATGAGAAGCTAGCCATATTGGGACCATAAAGTATCAACGCACTTGTCTTTTGCTATTCAATGTCAAAAAAATGCGATAAAAGATAAGCAGCCATTATTTATTGTCTTTCCTCTAAGGTGGTAGCACATTATGAGGCTTAAGGGTGGCAAGCAGTACAAGCCTAATGCTTAATTGATGCTGAATGTGTAACTTGCATGGCTTGACCATTTATGGATTTGTATCACAAACAGTAGTATTTGTTCCAATGAGGTGAAATCTACGATAGTAATAACAGAAACTTGACAGCCAAAAATTCCTACAGGTAAGGACCTACTCCTGTCACGGAAACTCATAAAGTCTGAATTCATTTTCTTATTCATGTAATGTCTTCATAAAAGATCATGACAATTCACAGGGGTCAAACAGACTTAAACATCTAAGAAATTACCGTCCATCTCTGAGTATCTGATTGAGTGACTGTGTCAAAACTTAATTCTTTGTCACCATACAGTTCCTTTGCCACGTCAGGTGCATGATGAAAAACAAACATCAGGGAGTTGGAGTCAACTACGGCAAAATCAAAACTAACTCCAGATACTCGATCTGCATCTGTCAAATGGATGAGAATAGCAGTCATAAATTTGATGTCATATTGCATAGAACTAGAGTTGTTGCAGAGAGCAGTCAATAATTAACCACTTTAAAAAATGGGGGGAATGGGAATGTTAGCCTACACACCCATCATGGTCACATCCGTGAGCACCTAGTGTATATTCATTTTGAAACAATGATGCATGCATCCAATACACTAGGTATTCATGGAAGTGCACACAATTGTGTGTATGCTAACATTCCTCTATAAATAAAATCATAGCTATTGTTCACTTTTATCTACAGGTCTCCCATTCCTCAGTTCAATGACCAGACCTATAGTCCACTAGTACATTAGCATCTCCAAATATGATAATATTGCAAGCAGTTTTCATGATCTTCATGAATTTATCAGAACTCCTGACTGAATTAGCTGGCATTTCACATGATGAACAGAGAGATTATCAGCTATACAGCATGCACATATATAAAACTTTCATGCGACTGATAATAACAACAGAACAGAAATGATAAAAGCATACAAAGTTAATAAGGAACATGGCTGATCCAATTGTACCTATTGTCTGAACTGTATGCTGAAAAACAACCCTTTTTGGTGCATCGTTGCTATATGGAAAGAACTGTGATGATAAAGCCATCGCAAGAACACTTCCATGCAGCAAAACTTGGATAATCCGTGGTTTTGCCAACCATTTCCCAACAAAAGGTATACAAGGGCCAAGACACCAACCTGTTACTAATCCAACTACAGCTGCAACTATTGCATCAGGAACAAAATATCCTGCAAATAATTACAAATAATTGTTTAAAATCCTACATGGGTTTATGGATTTTTCAGGTTTATTATGTAAGGATTACAATCATGATGATATTGCAGAAGATTAGTAATGCAAAGGATATATCAGTAAAAATTGCAATATATTGCTCCCTCAATAAAATGCAACTGGCTCAAGGATCGAAACAAGTGCAATATATTACAGGGATCTTGATTTCAAGTCTTCGAAGTACAAAAAGCTGTATACCAACCATAAGGAGGTGGATGAGAGCCTGTCATGCCCATTTTTTCGATGACAAAGACAGCAAGAAATCCACCAAAGTACACAGAGTACATTAGGCAAGGTACCAAAGGGATCACATATGATGCTGCTGACCTGATAGACAGAAACATCTTGGTGAAAATACAAACCAACTAGTAATATACAGATATGGTTAAACTTGGCCAAAATAAAGTTATCCTGCATAAGAAACTAAACCATGAAACACTACAATACCAATAGTTTAAGTACGCCAATAATGCAATGACAAAAGGATTTTAGAATTGAACAAAGACTTATTTAAACTAGCACCTGAGAGATTGACGACCAAATGTCTTTACTGATAGACGATAGAAGATCCAAGCTGGAAGCATAGAAACTGATAAAAAGAATGTGATGAAACCCCCACTCAACCCCGATGCAAGGCTTGCCTGTTTTCAGAATTTATGTGAGCAATATACAAACTCCTAAACTGAGCAAAACAAGGAATAGTTTCACCTACCAAAGTCAAGAGGTTATAGAACCCAAATGCTCCCCAGAACCTTGCTTCATCAGCCAATTCCTGCAAAATATGAAAAATCATAACTTCTCCAACTCAACATCGAGAATTTAAGAAAAATAACATGATTCTATACATTAATCAAGTAGGTGTGAACTGTTGTTAGGCCCAAGTCAATGTTTTCCTTGTCAGTTCGACAAGTGTTGGATTGAGATCAAGGACTTCTTTAAGCACTCAAATATATACTTTAAAACTACTCTAGCAACTTGTGGGGTCTGAGAATTCATCCCATTGGTTGCAAACGAGAAACTCGAAAGGAAGGTTATATCCGATAGATTTGGATTGGTGTAATAGGTCATAACCAGCAAGGATACAATATAGAAGCATCTTTGAATTTTACAGAACAGTATACAGGAAAATAATTGTCCCCCAATATGAAAATAAAACTGTAACAGAAGCACACACCTCCCGTGATAATGCAAGAGCCAAAACATCTTGAGAGAGAGGAAAATGCCTCCAAATAATTCTTGGAGTCAAAAGACCAACAATTGAGCATGGCACGAACATTAGAAATGCCAAAAATGGATTAGCAAACCTACAATAAACCAAAAAATATAAACACAAGGTCAAAATTACCATTCTCACAACAATGAAACTATATATGATAGCTGATAGAGAAAGAAATGATTTTTTCCCCTCCTAATACTAAAAGAGCCACAGTTCGAGAAAATAGAAAAGAAAGATAGGTTAGCAAATTTTCTTAGTGAGAACCATCAGAGAAAGCAAAATTAAAAAGTAAAAACACATACCAGTTCATGGAATGTCCAGAGAATAGTAACCGCAGGATAGATAAAGTGATGGGGAGAAGTATGGCGAATATGATCCCACAGGCATGGTACAATAATCCTGCATAATTAATTGTAAGTGAATAATTCATAGAAAAGTAACAGAGATTTAAAAGGACCAAGAGACTATAGGCCAAGAACATAAATCTTAGATTCACAATCATTACCTTTCAGAAAGTCACAGTAGGAATTAAAAGAAATGTACAAACTCCCAGTAGGCAAGCGCAATAACAGGGGCATAAGCAGGAATATAGCAAATGGAATAGTGTGGTATACCAGGGCTTGCCTTCTTGAGTAAAGGACCTGCATAAGATTAGTTCATCAAGAACAAAGCCCTTAGATTGTTGTTCCAATAGGATTCTCATTTTATTAAAGAAAATACAGACCAAATAACTCATTGAAAAGATTGTAGCATACCAAGAAGCGTGCAAAGTAATCAAAATAAATAGGTCTTCCACCCTTGGATAGACTGGCAGAATCTCTCAAGGATTTTCTTTCTTGGGCAGTTAATAAGTTAGAAGAATTGGCAAAAGCTTTCACTAAACTAAACAAATTTTCCCCACGTGCCTGCATGCTTCCTGGTCTAATAAACAGAAAAAGATGGTGCAATTTAGACACATACAAAAAAATTAAAGAAGTATTGTGACAAAAACTAAAATGGGTAATCTCTACCAAAATACCAATTGATGCATACAATAGTCTATCCACTGTATCATATGAGGTGTGGTAATAATAACCCCCAAGCAAGAAGATAATATCCAAGCCAGGAATGTCACCATAGTCAGTGGCGAACATTCTGTAGTCTGTGTCACCAGGAACTGCACCAAAAACATCCTGCAAGTCCATTAAAAAGGTTATCAATTGCAAATTTGATTCCTTCCATAATTAGAGCTGAAATATTCTAAGGAGAGAGAGAGATTGAGAGATGCCAGTGGGCCAAAAAACCTAATTCTCTGTGTTACGGCCACTAAGACAAAATGCATCACAAATTCAGAATACCATATATTAGTGCAATCAAGACCAAAGATATCTCCACATGTAAAGGAGTTTGACACTATATATCTCTCCTATCTATCATTAGAAAAATCATTCACCTATAAAAATAAAAAACCAATCAATCATTTTTAATCTTGTAGAGAAAATAAACTAGGTCATATCGTTCTATTAATAAATGAAGAAGAAAAGTAAAACCTGAGCTGCACTATTTGCCATCGGATATATAGCTGACTGAGCATAAACAGATGAAGGCCAAGATCCCGGTCCAGATTGGCATACTAAATCTGTTTATTGAGAAATATAAACAAATCAACAAAGTGACAAGCTCATGAAAAGATTTAATGGCATGAATGAAAAGAATTTGCAGGCATGATAATTCAAAAATTCTTATTTTGAAACCAGAAGAAGAGCAAAAATTATACCAAAGCCTCCCGTCCCAGATGCCTCAACATCAATAAAAGCTCCGATTGTATCACGCCATCTATGTGTTGTCATGAATCCATGTGAACCCTGAAATATAAAACCAGCTATGTCTTGTGATTATGATGTGAACCCACAACTAGTTCATCACAGGAACAATATTATCTGATATCCATTACAACTAATTTGATAACGAGATCCCATAAATATAATTCTGGCCCAAAAGACACAAGCAATTAAATAATTACAGCATCGAGTTTATGCGTGTCTTCGTTAATCAGAGATATGCAGAGTAAGATTGAATGGAAAACAGTTACTCCTTTTTATTACATAAGAATGTCATGCTGCCCAAAATAAGAAACAAAAGAGCAATATACATTTTTATTTCACTTCCTTGAAGATGATAGATATTATAAAACTTCCATGATAAATGAAGCTCCAAAATATGTGTTCAACCATTATATGACTTACCCTCAAAATGAACAATGACAATATCAAATTATCAATTACAATAATATAATCACTCATGTTCTGAAAATTGATACTGGAATTCCCAAACCACCAAATTGTCAAAGTACAAGGCAAAGTATCAGATATTGTTAACTCTGAATTCTCACCAGCATAAATAATTCTTCAGCGCCATTAAACAAGAATATTATTGGCCGAGGAGGCGTCCAGCCGGAATCAATACCCAGCCTTGCTAATTCAAGCAGTGATGCTGTGAAAGAAGCAAACAAATTTAAGCCAAAACTGCATGCATCATCTAAAAATTATATTATGCTACAACCCACCTACACATGAGCCACAATCTCCAGCTCCAGGAGAACCAGGCGGAGTATCAAAATGACCGTTCAATAAAACTGACGGGTCACTTTCTAGAGAATCAACTGATGAAATCCTGCACATTGATCCCAGTGAAGTTCATTTTCCAAGAGATTTATAAATAGTTAATAAAAGAACATATTCCTAAATACATCATAGCCTAACAGCACATAAGACAAGTCATTTCTTTATTGGTCACAGTGAGTTAGGGTTGTAAGAGAATCCTGTCTTTTATTCATTTTGATCAGATCATTTTATTAAGATTTGAACTCGAAAAAAATCTGAATAAGAATGTGTATTTTGGTTCGAATAATTTGTGCATACAAGTACAAGTATCATCATAATCAATTTGAATAGTACTTCAGTATTCAAAATATTACATATATATATATATATATAGGGGTCTTAAATATCATCAAAATCTCAATACAGCAGCTTTATACTTCTGTAGAAGGGACATCAAGCTTGAGAAAGCTAGCTCTCTTATCAAAATCCACAAACTTATGGCTTTACAGTTCAATATTTAACCAAGATATATCAAAAAATCATAGGAAATACAAATAAACTTAGAGAAGTACCTCATTACAATATTTGTATGATTTCTATAAGTTAGTGATAAACTATTTCCTAAAAACATCATATTGAAGGAGCCATTAACAACTGTTTCTTCTATCTCTATCCTGCAAAACAAAACCCAATTTCTGAAAGTTAATTATAGATATATAAAAATGTGTGTATTATAAATGTAGATATATATCTCAACCTAATATTTGAGCCAGCTCGTTCTTTTAACAGTTCTAACTGCTGTATAATATATGCTGCTGCCTGTCTCAGACCTGGAGTTCCCTCCTACATTTGGCAATCATCATACAATCATACAGCTCCATATATTGTATACTGACAAGCAAACTATAAAACAAAATAAATCATACACATGAATCTTCAGTTAGCTTGTCTCTCCATAGAGCTCCCATCCCCCACCAATCCCCACCCCCCACCCAAAATAAGCAACAAATAGCAAGTAAATCCAACAGCAGCATCAAATTCGACTAAACATGATCAGCAATTAAAATTGTAAAAAAAATCACACTGGTGAATTTTCATTCAGCTTGTGCTCCAATTATAATTTTCAAAAATCTAAACAGAGTAATTCAATAAATTAGAAAAATGGAGAACATTAACACAATCCACTCGAAGCTCAACAAAGCTAACCTGAAGGCTGCAAATCTCCTAAAAAAATACTTAACTAGTAAAGGCCAACAGCAGCATCGAATTCGACCAAAAATGATCACCAATTAAAACGGCAAAAAAATCACACTAGTGAATTTGTATTCAGCTCGAGCTCCAGGAATAAAATAATTTTCGAATATCCAGATTCAAAAAATAGAAGAATAGAGAACGTTAACAATCCACCCAAAGCTCAACAAAGCTAACCTGGCGGCTGCCAATCTCCTAAACATATACTTAACTTTATCCTAAACTAGTAAAGCCAACAGCAGCATCGAATTTGACTAAACATGATCAGCAATTAAAACTGTAAAAAAAATACACTAGTGAACTCTCACACAGCTCGTGCTCCGGGAATAAAATAATTCAAAATTTTCAATTATCCAGATTCAAAAAATTAGAAAAATGGAGAACGTTAACAATCCACTTGAAGCTCAACAAAGCTAGAGGCGAGGCCGTCGCTAACCTGACGGCCGCCGATCTCGTCGGCGAGCACGCGCACGTGCTCAATCGCTCTGGCCTCGGAGAACCGATCGAGCGGCGCGTCGGCGCCGAGAGGCGCGACGAATTCCATGTGGATGGCGGAGTAAGCAAAGTAAGACGAAACTCCGTACAGAATCATCAGCGCGAATAGGACTTTGAATCCGGCGACGTCGCCGGAGGTCAGCCTCATGAACGCCATCATTTCGCCGCCGATTGCCGGAGCTGAGAGAGGTTTAAGCAGTTGTAGTGAAGAGTTTTTTGAGTCAGACCGCTGATTTGTTGGCTCCGGCCACCCCAAGTAATTCAATTATAAAACGTGTTTTTAATACATTTTATGTACTTTTCGGCCCACTGTGGCCCAACTATTTGGAATTATAATTATGCTCGCTAATGCTTACATTACATCATATCTTTATCTAACCACCTTCAAAAGAAAATTCAATTTTAAAGGTTTCTACAATTCTAAAATTTATAATATTATTTGGACTAAATACTCAATTATATTCTAAATTATTACTATTGTTTCAATTTTATCGTAATTACTAGCTTTGGTTAAGTGATACTCAAATTACATAAAAATTATGTAAATCTATCACCCCAATTTGATTGTATGTCATAATTTGATATATATGTAAGTAGTCTTGGATACTATTGAGGTATAGAAAGATACTTGTGAACCAATAGTTTAGACATCCAAGACCAATCACCTTGTATGTGAATAATCTATTTAGTTAAGAATTTGATTTTGAGAATCTAATACATTCTATTATATTTACTCTCTCTCTCTCTCTCTCTCTCTCTCTCTCTCTCTCTCTCTCTCTCTCTCTCTCTCTCTCTCTCTCTGTGAATATAACTTTGATTGATGACTATTACGTTATTGATGTGATCTTTCACCTAATTACTTGGCTTATCTTATTAACTTATTCAAATATAATTGCTAAATTTGGAGGGAGTCGTATGTGTGATCATTAGTGGGGGATTTCCCAAATTCACACGAAACTCATTGCAATTGTCGCAGATATTTTATGTCGATGTACAATTAGAACAAGCAAACTTTTTATTGTTGTATTTATTGTGTGTTATTGGGCATTTTTCTTTGCCAAACATTTAATTAATATTGTACCATGGACGTCAATGCAGTTAAAATCAATCAATGAATTTGCACGATTTCAAATTTCATACTTGATATGGCTATGTATAATTTTTTATTCTATTAATGACCAAGTAGTTGAGTAGTTCACCAAATAGTATAATTACAATTGCCATATAAATAACCGAGCAAAAAAGTTAAAATTAAAATTATATTCTTATAATAGCTCCTCACCTAACATATAGATCAGCTGAACTTGTCGGATCTAATTAATAATTCACTATTAGTTCCTAAGCAATTTTTGCAAAAACTAAATGGCATTAAAAGTAGTTCCAGGACGCCAACTAAGGCTAAAACCGCCTACCCTTTATTTTATTTGATTGATGCGAAATTAAAATATCATTTATTAGCTTGAAAATTTGGTATAAATAAGCTTCAGCAAGTGCAGCAAAGTAACCATATATTAGAAATTCCATTTTCCTTTTATCCTTCAAAGATGACAGCGAAGTTCCCATGCACGATTCTTCAAAGCCAAGCACTCACCGAGGTTCTCTCTCTTTCTTTTTATATATGGGGAAAGGTTTAGGCAACAAACTACATACACCTTTAAACTATAAACTACGAGCCATGAATTTGTGTAGAATATATATGAATTGAAAATTTGATTCTTTTTTTGTCACATATGAGATCGAACCCATGATCACATGATCTAAGGGCTTAATTGAAATGGTTCACAATTTGATCGATCTTGTTTTTGGGGGATTAATTAACTTAAACACGAAGACAATTTTAGTGTATGAACACGAGGATTTAACGTGGTTCGATCGTTAATAAGATCTACGTCCACGACTCAGAGCGTAAGAATATACTTGCGACTTTAAAGTGTGTTACAACTCTCAGAAAATCTGTCCCCCTCTCTTTGCCTCTAGCCTCTATTTATAGAGTTTACATGGGCTTAGATGTTGGGCCTACCTCAGGGGCCGAGCTGCCGAACTTCTTGTGGGCCGAGCTTTACTCCAAGGCCCACTTATGTTGGGCCTATAACTTGGGCCGTATCCTATCACATCCCCGCCAAAAAAAGAGGGTAGAGGCGAGGATGCAGAGTAGAGGTGATCTTGATGGAGTGGGACTGCTAGTTCGTCACCTCGTCTGAACTTGAAACTGACGGGGTCAACTTGCACTTATGAGAACTTTTTTGGTTGGAAGCTAACTTTGTACTTCGGTGAAGTGTAGCTTGTCGGAGACACTTCGGCTGAGGTAACTTCGTTCTTGAGGGAGATGTGCGTTACGTTGACGAAGTAACTTTGCACTTGTGAGAACTTCGGTGAAGTGTGGCTTGTCGGAGACATTTCGACCGAGGTAACTTCGTTCTTGAGGGAGATGCGCGTTACTTTGACGAAGTAATTTTGCACAATCTCAGAAATGACGAAGTGAAAGGGGAGATGCCGAGGTGATGTATTTTCGGTGGTGCCGAAGACGAACACGGGTTGACGGCATCATGTAATGAGTGCGACGGTTGAGTTCCCGATAAAGTAGGGATATGAAGAGACAGTACAGTAAACCAACGCGGTACAGTACTTAAACTTCTTGAACACGCCTCATACGTTATTCCACCCCAAAATTCCGCAGATTTTCAAACTTTCTCTGCAATTTCGCCGATTTTCTTGCTGTCCCAGATTTCCGGTCACCATCCTTTGTTCATCGACTTTCTTTTTTTTCCTGGAAGCCAAATGTAAGTATCATAACTTCCTCTTCTTTTGTTGAGTCACCTTGTTCTGAGTCGAGGGTTCCGTCGGAACCTGGGTATCAACCGGGGCCGGCTGAAATCGAAGTTTTCGCGGCCGACGGTAAATCGAGAACCCGTATTGTGGGTTTTCTGGTCAGGGGGAGTCGCCCGGGGGAGTCGTCAACCACGCTTCTTCTTTGAACACGACAGCCATTATGGCTATTTCCCAAAAATACCTCTTTCCCCCTTCCGCTCGTTTCATTGCACCTCATCCATCTGATAGGGCTTGCTCTCCTCCCTTCGGTTTTATTTCTATTTTCGAAGACTGCTTGAAGTTCGGTCTTCGATTTCCTTTGCCTGGTGTGTTCGGCAATTTGCTCCGGAAGTTCGAACTTCCTTTAGCGCAGATAATGCCGAACACTTTCAGGCATTTGGTGTGTCTGGGAGTCGAGGCTCACAAGCTCGGCATCCCTTTTTCTGTAAACCTAGTCCGTAGGTTTTTTTCGTTTAAGAACTTGAATGGTTCTTTTAATCTTTCGCGTCGTCCACGGTCTGGCATCAGGGCTAAGACGTCGTCAAAGGTCTCGAACTGGCAGAAGAAATTTTTCTTCTGTCGGGTTGACGATGTCCCT
>JAYDZE010578866.1:0-11312 GCA_034509125.1 Monilaria moniliformis
CTATTGTAATCATCCCATGCTTCTTTACTTGCAGAGACTGCAAATATGAATATAAGAGGACCCCAAGTACTTGCAGGATTGACAGGAGTGATGAGGGACCAGAGTTGAAGGCAAGCAATCAACAAAAAGTATTGATTCATAAAACGGCTGCCAAAAAAAGATAGAGCTCACATTAAGTAAAAGGGCATGGATGAAAGGATAAAACACTTAATACACATGCTGCCAATAGAGATGATTGCACATATTGAGTCCATTGAGATAAATCCATGAAAGTGGTCTCAATTGGGCAGGGCTTGCTGATTATAGCCAATAAAATATAGCAGGAAAAGAAAAGGAGAAAAGCAAATGACTGAAAATTTAAAGTGGTGCATTAGTCAAAACCATAAATGGCAGGTGAAGAATGTTAAATTATGTATCTCGATGATTCAGTGAAACAAATGCTACAGGGAATTAAAAAAGAAAAGGAAAAAGAAGTGTAGTTCGTAGCAGTGACTGAGATACTACATAACCAACTCAGAATTATACATGTTCATGTATAAAAAAGTGGGTTTGACTTCTCCACACTAAAGACCAATACCAGATCAAACTTAAGTCAGTAGTATACATGATTTATAGAGGCGATATAAATGCTAACCTGAATTGTTCCCATAGATTTTTGGGGAGAAAATTCCATATGGTATACTTTCTATTTGATATACGATTATCACAATAGATATCTTGTGCTAGATTGTCGTCATTTATGTATACGTATCGCTTCATGATCAACTTAATTGCATGTGTCAAAGTAACACCAGCTCACAGCAATGCAAACATGAATCGCAGGGGCACTCAATGTGCAGCTATTGCGCTATGAGTTTCAGAAATTTGTACACCCTGCAATATGTTCAAAATCTTATTAGTACTAGCACAAAAAGTCTACTAAAAACAGGACACATATGGTGAGAATAAATCAGCACAAACAATCAAGAAACTAAAAAAAAAAAAACGAATAGTGCTTAAAATAAGTTGAAAGGATCCAGATAAGTCCTCCAAATCGTTTAAATGATCATGATATGGACAGAGGAGGATCAATGAACATGAGCACTCTAGATAAAATTCACTAACTGTAGACGCCTAACTGTGGGGAAAAAAAAAATGTCTGGGCAGTTACATGCCCGCACATTGGAATTCTTCAAACTCGCAATCTGCTCCAGCTAGGCTCGAACTAAACGAATTTAGAGGACCGCATTCACTAAAATAAAAGAACAAATGAAAGATTAAATATCCCAATGCTTGAGCAAGACCCGAGCGTTTTACCAATAAAAAAAAAGAAAAAAAAAAAAGACGCTCAATAAAACCATGAGAGTGAAATCTGAGATCAGCTGGTGCTGGTGCTGGTGCCTTACGAAGATTTGAGGGAAGTGAATGAAAGGGGATTAGCAATAGAAATTGTGAGTAGGAAAATGACGACGCATTCGTTGTTTCTACTTAATCAGCGCGGCGGAGAAGAGGGTGTGACGATGAAAGGGGATCATCGGTGGCTCTATACTCGTATAATCAAGCAATTGACTGATATAGGGTTCTTACCTTTTTCCAACTGTATTAAGAAAGCAAAAACTCTCTCCAGCTCCAATTGCTCTCCTCTTTCCTGCTGTTGGAGAAATCAATAGCAGCTAACGAAGAGGAACTCATTCGTCTCTCAAAGAAAAGAAAGAAGGAGATGATGATCCAGATGTAGAATATTTTACATTACATTATGTGAAAATGGAATACACCAATTTTAAATAAATATATATATATACCCATTAATAGAAAAATATGTAAAAATGGAGAAATAGTCAAATAATGTGGTAGATTACGTAAATTTAACACTACAAATTAGTGTTATGCTCAATTGCTCAATTTTCTTTATTTTAATATTGAAGCATTGAATTAGCTATAATTTTTCAATCATTAACTCTCTATTTTGTTTTACAAAAATGTCAAAAGGAATTATTATTTTTATTATTATTATACATTTTGTTTATCTTAATTTATTATCACCAAAGTTACTTAATTTTTATGTTTATATAGATTAAATTTGACTTTATCTTTCACCCAAAACTATACCTCGAGATCATAATTTAAAATTGACTAAATTATTATACTTGTTAATCCCAAGAACTGTATAAATTTGAATATTTTAAAATAGAAGTTACCCATTTAAAAAAATTAAATAAGTATAAAATTTATTGTGTTAAGTTTCAGTTATTACTCTCAAGAATTAGCCAAAAATAGGAGAAAGCATAAGTGGATCCATCGAGATAAACAGTAATAGATGTTTCGGTGGTGGGGTACTAATTTTTGTTGACCCAAAAAAGGTCGAAAAAGTGTGCTAATGTAGTAAAGTTTATATCGTTTGATTTTGATTTGTCGGCGTTGAATGATAACTGGCAAAAGCTTACACGAAATTGGATTCGGTAATCATGGTGTAGAAGATCATGCATCTCGGTACAAAATTCTACAAAGTAATAAATAGGGAGGATTTATGAAAATTTTGCATATTTATTCAGAACTGTTCAATTTTCTGCAGATTGAACAAAGAAAAGAAGAAAGGAGATAATTACAGTCTAAACTAAAACTAATATATCCATGAGAGATCCTGCTTAAAAGAAACCGTATCCGCAGCTCCTTGAACGCCCCTCTGAGATATCTGGGGACAATCATCCACTGCCAAAACCTTCAACTTACCCGACCCGACGAGCGGCTTAACCCGTCGTCGCTTACCCCGAGGCATTTGCTGAGCTTCAAGACTCGCAGCTGAGGAAACTGTGCTGCAAGCTCCAGCCCTTCATCTGTAATCTCCTGGCTCAAGATGCTCTGCTCTACAAAGAACTTGCATACCCACGTCATTAAACGAGTATAAGTGAGTGATCCAGAGCAAGCTCCCTCATTGGGCATTTGAGCACCACCGTGAGGATCCCCTGCAGAGAGAATGAGGAAATGGAAGGGAAGTCGCCATCGGAGAAAGACAATCTCACAGACTCAAGGCGCGTGTAGTTCTGAGCCAATGCCTCTAGGCATTCGTCTGTTAGCCTTACGGAATTGTTCAACAGGAGAGGGGGTGAGAAATTTGATGCCACTCGGAGTGATATGGACCGGAGGCTGCTGCCTGAGTTGTGAGCCAAACGTATAATGTCCAAATCTCTCACCCCGACACACATGTGTAAGTGCACCAAGTTACAGCATTTCCACAAGACACAGGCAAGACCTCCCCAGGGCTGATGATGCCGTTTACCAATCTAAGTTCGGTCATCCTGTCACATGGAACCGACTGCTTTTGCCACTGGTCCACTGCTAGCCGGTCATAAACTTTCATGTAATAGTTAGCATCCACCTCAGATTGCAGCCGTTTCAATCTTTGCCAACTTTGTCCTAATCTAATGAGATCACCTTCTAAAATTACCCTGCAATTCTTGATGCAAAGATCTTCAAGCGTCTCAAGCTTGCCAAGATAATCCAGCCATTCCCTTCTGGTGATATTGAGATAACAAATAAGGTGCAGAGACACAAGCGTCTTACATCCCACTACCAATGATAAATCCCACATCCACTAATTCTCGGGATGGAGATCAACTTCAAGGCAGATAGATGAGAGCAGGAAGCCAAGTGACTCAAACCAGCATCAGTGATAAAAGTGCAATAACTGAAGGTAAGATCAGCGAGAAGAGGACAGTTAATGGAGAGATTATAAAGACCTCAATCATCCAACTGTTTCCCTAACTTGGACATCCAACCCGAGTAAGAGATTTCAACCTTTTCCAAATTCTGAAACCGGTTGCAGAGAGAGACCAATGCCTCATTGGCAGGACGCAAGCCACAGCCAACGCGGATAGATTTTCATTGCACATTGTCCAATTCATGGAGGCGTTTACAAGTTAGAGATACAGTGCTTTTATCTACAGTTGCGTTTATCCTCTCCAATATATCTAAAGCTACTAGGTCTGGCAAATTATCGATGGACAATGGATTTCTAGGCTATCATCTCAAGGGAAATAATCGCCTCTAACGATGCAAAAACTTACCCCTACCAAGCTAACAACAGATAGCGAAAATAAAAAAATAATAATAAGAAAAAAAATTAGGAGGAGAAACGCAAAACTGATATTATGAACGAGAAACAACTCAGGATACTTGTGATATTAAAAGCAACCATTCACTAAATCGACCTTTATAAATCTTGATATAACTAGAATAATACATCAAGCAGAATTGCGCCTGTGTGTATAAATCGCATGCTGCAAACAGAAGATTCCTCAAATTGGAAAGCGAAAGCAAATAGAAAATTCATCATTCAAGGCAGAAAACTCACATCCCATGAAAATGCAAATGTAAGATGATGACCAGGATAATATATATATATAGAAAGAGATGCTGAGAAACTGGAGCTAAACGGATTGCAATCTTTCCCATCCAAACTCAATATTAGAGCAATGAAGATGAAATCATTCATCAAACAAATTATCAAATTAAACGAAAAAGATCAGGTTTGGCGAGAAATACACCAACCAAATATTAACGATAATAAGCAATTGGAGATCAAGTTCTCCGCAGCAATAACGCGACGTGAGAGAGAGCGAGGTAGGGAGAGAAACAAAGGCGACGGCATAAATGCAAAAGGTCGTGTTAGGACATTTTATGCCTCTCCCCACAATAAAATTTAATTAGAAATTTTGTATTATTTTTTATTTTTGTATTAATTTTAAATTTTATAATATTTTGCATGTAGATTCTTCACTCTCTAGCTATATTAGATTAAAGATTATAATAAGATTTGATTTTTGAATTTAAAAAAAATAAATTTAATTAATTCAACTAATTTAATACTTATTTTATTTTGAAGCTTCTTTAAAAAATAAATATATTTCAAGCTATATTTGAAATTATTCTAAATTTATTTATTTTATAAAAATAAAGTAAAACTATATTCTATTAATTCGAGATATAAGTAAAAATAATATTTCAAGCTACATGTCAATTTATTTGAGATTGATTCATTAATATAAACAAATTCAATCTAATGTTAAGGATTATTGCAGCCAAAATATTTAATCTTTTTAATCTCATATATTATAGTTCTATACATAAGAATTATGAAAATAAATATATTTTTTGGATGAAGATATTGAATTAAATTTGATTTTTATAATTTTAGAAATGGATTGTTATTATTAATTGATTTATCTCTATCTAAAATAGAGTAAAATTACATTATTCAAAATATAAAATATAATTAAAAAATAAAAATAAGTATATTATGGCATAGAGACATTATTTTAGAAAATTATTTCTCAAATAATAAATTTGGAGAAATTTACGTGGGTCCACAGAAATAGATAGTACTAATAAATAGATATAGATATTTGGGTGGAGTATTAGTGAAAATGATTGCTAGATATTCTGAAAAGTGCACCAGTTTAGTACGGTTTGAGACCTTAGGTTTTGTCCGGTCGCCGTTGAATGATATTTGCCCTTTCATTTTTTATTTTATTTAATCTAAATAAATAAAAATAGTATATCTGTAGAAATTCTTATGAAAATAAAAGAACTTACTTGAATATTATCCTGAGGGTTGAGATTGCAAAAATCCTTAGGAAGATAAAAATAGTGAATTATGAGTATTGTCAATCATGAATACAGTAACCATCCCATTAGAAGAGATACAAAACGTCCTCAACTGAGACAGAATACAAGATTACCTGTTACCCTTGTAAATTTAAAACCACGCTCATAAACAGTACCTCTTACTCCAACAATTATCCTTTTCTGCTACAGTTGAATATCGTTTCAGTTATTAAGGTCCAAAGATTAAGACTCTGGTAAACCCCCCCCCCCCCCCCAAAAAAACAAAACAAAAAACTCAAATTGCACAATGGTTTGATGGTGGTGGAAAATGGCGATAACAGCAAACAAACAGCTTCTCATACGGTAGTGGCGACTTTACTATCTATCGACTTCATAACTTGTTCGCCCATCTCCTTGCAGCCCACTAGTTTCTGGAATCAAAAGAATGTGGGAATCATAAACACTGTAGCAGCGAATGTAGTTCAAATACAGTGATATCATATAAACTTAGTGCAACCATTATAAAGTTTGAAAATACTTGCAAACAAACAGGAAAGATTAAACTCTCAAATTTCACTTGGTTCAGTTTTGAATTTTCAATCAATCAGGAAAAAAAAAAAAAAGGCAAAAAACGAGAGAACTTTTCAAGAATTCACAGCAAAACTAGACTTAGCATCTCAAAATAGTTATTATTCTACATGTATAGAGGATTACTCGCAGCTGCAAGAATGTAGACCAGAGGCAATAAAGAACAAAAGGAGATGGTAAAAAAGTAAAAACAAAACTGAACTCAATCAAAGAGCCGTACCTGTCCAGCTGAGTATATATCACCCGTACGATATCCTCTGTCTAGAGTATCTAAGACAGCAGCCTCAATCCTACGGGCAGCCTTCTCCTCTCCAAGACCGTATTTTAAAAGCATGGCTGCACTCAACACTGTTGCCAACGGATTTGCTTTGTCCTGAAAATTTTACCGTTGCTAAATAATAATAAAAAATAAGGTACTGTAGTCTTATCACAGCAGCAATGAACCAACCTGACCAGCAATATCAGGAGCAGAACCATGTATTGGTTCAAATAACCCAGGTCCCTACAAATCCAGTTTACAAATGTTAAAAGTATAAAATAAAGGAAACGCAGTTTGCTTTTACTAATAACGTTAGTAACTTAATGAAGGAAGATAAATTTTCTCATACCGATTCACCTATACTTGCAGATGGAAGCATCCCTATACTACCAGTAATCATTGATGCTTCATCAGATAAAATATCGCCAAATATGTTATTTGTAACAATAGTGTCAAACTGCAATAACAATGAGGCTTGTATTTAGGGTTTACTCATGTCTTCTGATAATCATAAATCTAACACAGGGAAATCCAAAGACGTAAACCTGCTTTGGGTTTCGAACAAGCTGCATGGCTGCATTGTCAACATACATATGTGAGAGTTCAACATCAGGGTATTCTGAGGCTAGGGCCGTGACTATTTTTCTCCATAGCATGGAAGCCTGGCCATTAAAAAATCACAGGCATATTGAATATATTGAAGCACAGTTGAAACCAAAGCAATAATTTTCATGAAGTGCCATTTACATGTTTATTTCCAACGAAAATTTGTAGATTGAGCGAAGCACATTGATTTTCATGTAAACTAGCAGCATTAGTGAGGAGCAGGAACACACAAAGCATGTGAATGCACAACACGTTAATCCGCCAACTGACCGAGAAAGAGATCAAGGCCTAACAAAAATTTTCTCTGGTTGGTATCAGTGGATGATTAGACTCCACTAGACAACTAGTTTCTCATTTATATAATTCTAATAGAAAATTTTAAGGTTGAGAATCCCTTATTCAAAAAATAAAATTAAACATTAGGCACATACTGATAATAAGAATAGTGGAGATAAGTTTTTTGGTATTGTCAGCAAATCCAAATAAAAAATATCCACTATTTAGGAGCTATGGAGTAAATCTTCCAGGTCAAAATCTCCTGAGTGTAGTTAGTTGTAAATTTGTAATGGCTGATGCACAGGCCTAAACTAGCAACAATGTTTATTAATCTATAAGTTTAAACATCTATACCTATAATTCAACTAATGCAAGTGATAAGAAAAACTATGACGTGCATTGATGCACACAAGCAACATCCTTGTACACCAACGCTTCTTTTTTCATAATGTCCCTCTTCGTTCTTTCTTAAAATAGCAATAACTAGACTTCATGAAATTGGTTTCATGATTCGTTTCAACTCCATCATGTTCAATATCTATTTCAACACCATTAGGTTATGCAAGACCTCTGGAATTAATTCTGTTCACAGCAATTTCTTCCATATTTATAAACCTCGGGGATGAAATTGGCCCAACTCCGACATAAAATAAAAGGCACAACTCACCCAAAAAAATGTTGAAACGGATCAAAACGTAACAACAGTGGTGAGAGTTTGTCAGCTCAACACCTAAGCCAGGACTCTAGGCACTAATGCTTCTTAGACTAAGTGCAATTACTTCAAGCAAACTTGATTCATTATAAGAAAGATATTTAGGTCATTGGACTTCATCCACCAAAATGAATTATCAAGTATGCTCGTGAAATCAGCAGGATTAATAAGTTTTCCGTGTCAGAACAGTTTAAATGTAATAAGAAGCACTGGAGACCAATTGGCACTAAATTTTTAGCCCTCGGGGCATACCACAGAGAACCACTAGTGTATCATAAAAAGATTATGCCCTAATCACAAGTTTAAGACACTTCCACACAAATTTCCAATAGTGTATCTCAAAAATATAAAGCTGAAGGTTAAAAATCATTCTCAATGGATGTCAATTAATTTTCCCCTTAGTCATGCTATATATCAATAACAGATCCAGTCTCTCAATGCCTACAACTACTAAAACAAAGAATAAAGCATGTGAAATAATAGATCAAAAAGTGTTAATTACCTCCAAAACGTTAGCTTTATCAACAGAACAAAGTTTACCACTACGTTTTCGAGCGGTTTCAAATGCAACCCGAGCAATGCGATCAATCTGAAAAAGGATATTCACATAACAGGAAATATAGTTACATATTTTGAATTAGAAAAAAACTACTCAATAAAAATCACACAACATTGTAAAATATTCATTGAGATAAGTAGTAGTTTTAGAAGTTGAATACTAATGGGACTAATAGAAAAGGTATTTCTTAAGGAAGCACAAGATATATTGCTGCCAGCAGCGGATGTTTCACCATTCACATTAACTATGTCAACTAAGGTTCAGTAGAAGACTACCTCATGAGCACTATACACCTCAGTGTTGAATCCAATTTCTTCACCATTTTCATTTGTACTAAAACCCCTTGGCTTGCCAAAATAAATGCCTAATCAAATGATATGCCATGAAAATAACTGCACCATCAAAATGATATCAAAGAAATATTTCTAAACCAAGTAGTTCTAAGACCAATTGACAACTAACCTCCAGTAAGTTCCCTTACCACCATCAAATCCACGCCCTCAGCAACATCTTTCTTCAAAGTTGAAGCATCCACTAACTGATACGCATGCATAGTAGACCATTAAAATATATATAATAGCATCCTAATACAGAGAAACATTAAATTAAATGTAGTAATAATAAGGCCCAAGAAAATTGTTGCACAATATCCATTTTTTTGCTTCCAAATTGAATGTGTGGTTTGATTTGTTTTTCTTTCTTTATTCAGCCCAAATTACAACTTACGCATGCTAGAGAAACCTTAACCTTGAACTTGCGACAGAAATGAAGGCCAATCACAAATTTCAGTTCCCAGCAAAGGAGAGGGTAGAGACCCAATACATGAACTCGACCAAATACATCCTACATCCATCTAACCTAGTGTGTGTAGCTTAGTCATAAATATTAATCATCCAGAAACTACCAGAAATCTTTATTCAGGATGGTACAGTAAAACCATCAGCCTCGACTCAAATATTTTACCTGAGGCAAAACGGTAGCTGGCCTCAAGTTTGCGAAAACCTTAAGACCTGCCCGAAGCTGAAGCAGCCCAGTCTCAGGCTTCAAATGCTTCTCATTGTTATCCCACTTATACCTTCAGATCAAGTTCACAAAATTAAGTAATTCAAAATTTTAAGTAAAAATAACAGATAACCAAAACTCAAAATGGCCTTAGCTTCTAATCTTAACTAAAATAATAATAATATTTTTACCCTCCAATAGCTCCAAGAAGAACAGCATCAGAATCCTTTGCAGTTGAAAGGGTCTCTTCCGGCAAGGGCACTCCGGTCAAATCCAAAGCGGCGCCGCCCACCGGAACCTCCTTGAACTTAAACTCGATTCCTGTCATTAAGTTCTTCTCAGTATCAAATTAATTTGAGATAGAGAGAAATGGAGAGGGAGAGATGACTCATTTCAATTGAACTCGGTTGCAATTGTGTTTTTGACCTTCAAGGGAAGCGACCAGTTGGAGGGCGTTCTTAGCAACAGAGATGACTTCAGGGCCAATGCCGTCGCCGGAGAGGAGGGTGATGTTGTAGCTCTTGGATGGCGCAGCAGCGGAGCAGCGGACAGTGGAGAATCTAGGGACGCGTTTGGAGGCGGGTTTGGAGTGAAGTAATAGAGGAGCGAAGGGTTTGCAGTTGAGTTGCAGAGAAGACGCCATGAGTGATTGAGATTGCTGCAGTCAGACTACACTAGTGGTGCTGCATTACATATGTTATTTCTTACCGTTCAATTCGCGGGAAACGTTGCGGGGATTGCCGGAATTAGTGGAGGAGAGCCGGCTATGGCGTATTGCGGATTATGGCAAAAGGGGTTTCCAATAAATGGCGGCGACTTGCAAAGAGGGACGAGCCGAAGGGAAAGGGTTTTTAGCAATTTGAGGATTCTTCCTTTTTCTCTACTAGTGCATGCAGACACTTTTAATTTATTTTATTTTTTCAATTGTTAATTAATTGTTTAAAATAGAAAATATTTTAATTATAAATTTATTTCACCAAACGCTTGTGTGTGTTAGAGTGAATATCAAGAAACGCATATGTATAAAGTAAGGCTAACAAATTGTGTGGATTGAGTTATTATCAGGTCGACCAGAAAACGACCCAATCTGATGAGTTCAAACCTGAACACATGACCTATTAAGAAAATCTTCAACTTGAACACGAACCCGACACTTATACATTCAAACCCGAACACGACTTGTACATAACACGAACCTCTTAGCGATAGGTTTCTATTCGCATTGACATGACACCATAACAACATGATAACGATATAAACCCGGCACGACACTACAATCACACGATAACGATACGATCTATCCCTAATTAAACTAATAAAAATTAATAACCTAACCCTAACTAAAAGAATAAAAAATAACTAAAATAATAATATTAATTATTAACAGGTTATACAAAATCGACCCAAACCCAATCTGAGTCCAATCCGAAATTATCATGTCCTTATCGGGTCGACCTGATAAGGATACGAACCCAATAAAACTTGACACTAACCCATTAATTTTGTGCGATTTCGTGTGAGAATTGTGTTGAAAATACCAATTTAAGCAAGTGATTTTTTTAAATAGCATGACATGTGTATAATATAGATGACTAAACAAAAGTTAGTGGGGAAATAAAAGAAAATGTATTGAAGCATTCTTCTCCATGCGATGCACGCGCTTTTAATTGGCTTTATTTTTTCCAGTTGTAAATTAGTTATTTGAGACGAGTGAGTCTAAAGAAACA
>JAYDZE010578877.1:0-11312 GCA_034509125.1 Monilaria moniliformis
TTCTTCCTTGGACGAGGCATTTTCGAAAGATAAAATTCGATTAGGTCCAAAGTTAATATACTCTGGCTGAACACCAGCGCCTTATCACCCATACTCGAACACATTGTGAGGATATCAAGTAGCAAGACCATTTTGCCGCCTTGATCGGGCTCCTTATAGCTATTTTCCATCAAAAGATCTCTCCACCAGTCCTGTTAGAAAAGTAATGCAAGAACAGTTAAGGTCCAAAACTGTACTATGTATTAGGTGACTCTGCAACATTAAGTTTATGAAAGGAAGTTAACGCACCTCACGGAGGAATCCATTATAATTTTTTCTCTGAGGATTACCCAGCTTCTCTGCAAGCCACACGGGAAGAGGGCAACGGAATAATGGAATAGAGCTTAGTTTAGGAATATTGACACAACTGATGCTAGAAATTAAAGAAGATAAAGTACAATGATTTCAGCTGGGTCATCGGGGCAACCTAGACGAAACTAACCAATATTGCTTTAAGAAAAAAAGACGGAAGTTAAATTTAAATTATAATTTTCTATATGCTAAGGAGATAAATAAATGACTCGACTAACAATTCAAGTTTCAATTGTTAATTGTTACAACAAAATAAAAAAATTAAAGAAATGAAAATAACTAGGATAAATCTAGAGTACCTCCAGGGAGTATATTGTAGTCGATGTTCTCATCACTAGAGCAGTCATCTGCAAGATTCTCCACATCTTCACATTTAGCAGAATCTTTGTTTTCTTTCCTCAGTTGCAATATTCCAGGATGATTCCATATCTGCAGAGAATGATGTATTATTTTGAACTTTATAATCTACATATTTAATATAACGAAATTATTTGCACTGAGAAAATAATATTGACGGCTGCTGTAACTCTTCCAGAATATAGAATACTTGCTATGAATTCAAAGGCAGTGAAGAAATATATCGTGCGGAAATAGTAACTCCAAGAACAGATATTAACACACAGAGAGAAGGGTCAATCAAACAAGAAATTAGAAGCTCTTATTGAACTTCTAATACATTGGTGTGACATAAAAATTCTAGTTTATCAGTAATATCAACCTTGCTAGCTCTGAGGAACCATGAAATTCCAAACATATATGGATCTGAAGTATGTTGTATGCTCTATTGTTCAGCATCAGTTCAGAATATTGAAGGGCATTTTTTTAAAAAAAAAAACAAAAACAAAAAACAAAAAAAAAAAAACATTCATCTACAGACCTTGAATTTAAAACATTTTTTAGTATTCCATTCACTTTAACAGAGAAGCACACATGCATTCACAAGCATATTTAATGATACATGTAAAATTGTAAATAAAAGGAAAACTGGAAATTCACATACCTGGGCCAAAGCCTGGTACCCTGCAAAAAAGGATCTCTTAATTATCTTTTCACCCGAGATCTTGTCCTTTGTGAACCCATGAACATCAAGAAATCTCTTATATAATTTTCTCTGCAGTGGAGATAATTTCACAGAGATAACGAATACAGTTTTAGGAGGCAAATCTTTTTTAACAACATTCATGTCCATCCTCTGAACAAATCCTTTTAACTGTTCATATAAAATATGAGATCTTTGATTCATTATCTTCACATCTTCTGCAGTAGAATTGGTGTGTTGACCATTTTCTATCGGGTTCTGAAATCTGCAAAAGCAAAACACAATCATGTAGCATATTAAAAAAAGGTAAAGAGAGGGCATCATGAGATAAAGGTTAACCTGTTCCTGAACTCGTGGCTGCTACCAAGAAATCCTTCTCTAACAAAATCAACCATCTGTTTCGGATAAAATTCAAGATGAACACACAGTGGATGAAGAAACTATGAAAACCCCGAAAAATGTTCTGGTTTGAAACTCATACACAATAGTACTCCATAAGATTGTTCTGAAGAGGCGATCCAGTTAACGCGATCCTCCTCTGGCACCTCACTTGTTTCAATGCCTGGGTTGTATCAGCCCTAGTGTTCTTGATAATATGTGCCTCGTCACAGACCAGAATGTCAGGTCCCTCCTGGTGACAAATATGTTGTCTTTATAAGAATGGACTATAGTTGTCTATCAATAAAAAAGTAAGGAGATTCCATCACGATACTGGATGATGGAAAAAGAGAATGCACTAAGAGCAAAGTCTAACAAATTTATCTAAATGAGATAAAACTATACTATATTGAGCAGAGTTGAGTTCATAGGTATTCATAGACTATGGAAAAAGGATAGGAAAGCTTTTTTTTTATGCTCTCATTATGAAGCAAGCAAGGGAGGGAATGATCCCACAAAACATCTTTAAAGAAAACATGCCCAAACATCGTACAAGCATCTAAATTTTCAAATCATCCCAAACTCTTCTATTTGTGCTATCACTCGGTTCAGTATCATGGTTGCAAGAAACAGAAAGAAAAGATAGGAGATCAACACTTTTTAAAATGAAAAGAAAGAGGAAAATATAATCGAACAAGTTCTAGCAAACCCTGGAACTATCCCAAAAAAATAAGTATACTCCACATATTATAGAATATAGGATCAATTTCATTGAAAAAGAAAGAACTAGTGGAGGAATACAAATTCACTTCCTAATACTTTCTTCTTGCATATTGAACATATTGATGATCACCTGAAGTGCATTACTAATCTCTCTAGCCACGTCTCGGTCCTTAGCGTACTTTCCAAGAGACATATTCCGGAAGGCGGTATAGCCAATCAAGAAGACACCACCTTTAATTCTCCATTTAGCAAACAACTCAACCCTTCTTTCCCTGAACAAAAAAAAATTAAATAATTCTCCCTCCATCCCTTAAGAATGGTCCCTTTTTGCCATTTTGGTATGTCCACAACAATTAGTCCATTTCCATTTAAAGACACTACCCCACAACATATTACCCCCAATATATCAACTTATTTACTCTTTCTACCACATGGCCTACCACTTTCTCCACTCACAATACATTTATTAATCATTACTAACACTACCCCTAAGGTGGGACCCTTTCTCCACTCACAATACACTCAATCACTTCTATTGAAACCTGTGCTGCACTTGTGTAGGCCTATTGGTAAGGGACAGAGGGAGTATAAATATAAACTGGAATTATTATATCTGGTCAAACTTGCAAGTTATTCATCTTAAGTTCTGGGGATATAATCTCCTATTAAGCACAAGGATAAAGTTTGAGAAATGAAGAAAGACATAGCTGGAAAAAACAAACTCAAGAAGATTTTCTGAAAGACCAGCAGAGGCCAAACAAATTAAAAACAACGACAAAGAGGTTTAAGAATGTTCCAAATCCAGGGGCCTTCTACATCAGGTTCTAAATTAGATCCCAAATCTGGTTACGTAACTTCTACCAGTCATGCATTCAGTCTAAAGAAAGACATACCTTGGAACATCTTCAACCATGAAGATTCGTAGAGGCTTTAGCTCAGATGGTCTCCATTTCATAAACTCATGCCGCCAATTGTGTAAAACACTTACTGGTGTTACTATGAGTGCAGTTCTCAGGCCTAGGTCCACACTTCTCATAGCAGTATACAGAAACGCTATGACCTGCGTGCAGGAAAAAAAAAAAAAAAACTTGACAAATTAACAATTTCTATCCATATTGACACAATCTAGATCAGGTAAATGTAAGAGGGCTAGAACTATTTCTAAAAACCACATAATGAACTATCATCCTAATTTTTGTTTAATAGGCGATTGCATAAAAAGGCACAGGCAGATATTTCAAGAGATAATCTTCTATCCAGTTTAGAACCACTACCTGAATTGTTTTACCTAACCCCATAGTATGTGCCAGAATGCAACCAAGACCTTTATCACCAGACCTCACTTTTCTCACAGATTGAATAATATTTTCCCACATAAATCGGATTCCTGCAACCTGAAGCTCACAAGAAATTAGGATTATGAGTTATGATTGAACTCTTAGATTAGGTTAGAAACATTAACAAGAACATTTGAAAAATAGGTCACAAAATGGAAGTCTGGAACCATGTTAGAATATGAGACATTAATCATGGCTCAAGGTAACCAACAGCTTACCTGAAATGTTTACATAATCGTCATTCTAGTAGTTAAGAATCAAAATAAAAGAATTTTTGTCCCAATCTTAAACACAGCAGACATTTTTATGCACAGCTCAGAGGACTTTTCTGTAGTTTCTTCACATGTAAAAAAGCATATAAAAATGTTCTTCATTTTCTGCAGCAATTCACTGATTGCAGCAACCTACCAGATTCAATTTCATAACATAAATGACATAAAGAAAACAGTATGATAGTAGGCAAGGATAAACCTGGTGGATCTTTAATTTCGTTGAGATACTTGGAGGAATTCTAACTGCCTCTTCACCTTCCTCTCTGACCACATTTACTACGTAACCAGAAGATATGTCGCCCAGTATATCTAAACCAGTGCTATCAAACGAGCTCCTGTTATTGACTGAAGAACTCATGACTGGAGATTTGGTAGAAAACCGCGCCTCCAATGATTTAAGCCGCTCTTGACGCTCCTGTAAAAGTATATTAATTGGGTCCATGTTGATATAAGGCACTAGAATAAGATTCAGGATGAATTCTCACCTTCTCAATTGCAATTTTCTTCTTAGTTTCTTCGCCCAATTCAGCATCATCAATGATCCTCCTAATTATCTTCTTACGTCTTCTTTTAGTGCTGCTGGAACAAAAGAAAGGACAATAAAATTGAAATAACAGCAGCGCTCAAATTGATCATAAGAAAAGAAGGGTGTGTTTTTATGTGTGTGTGTGTGTGCGCAGAGATTTCATGGCTCTGATTGAGCACAATCACAGAATATGAATCCAGCGCACCTTGCATTGATACTTCTGTCAGCATCTGAATCATCTGAATCTGAATCGGATTCTGAACTAGAGATAATTTGGCTGTCTAATTTGGTGGCTTCCTCCATATTCAACGGTTTACATTCAGCATTTGGACCCTCACCATCACTATCCAAAGTAATTGTACAAAATTTCTTACTATCTGGTTGTTCATCACATTCACTTGAACGTTTGATGCCCTTCAACTCTACAACATCAACAGAAGAAGAGGTATCAAGACTATTCTTTTCCCTCTCTCCATGAAGAATGCCAGACAACTCGTTCACACTATCATTTACTTCTTGATCTCCAACATCTTTTTCAGCTGTTACATCCTCCTTACCCATCAAACCATCTAGTTGGCGCTCCCTCATACCATCAGATGGGGAAAGTTCTCCTTGAGTAGAATCCTGATCCAAATAGAGCATAAGACAATGCCAACAACATTTTAGAAGGGCTAGCTGCAAGAAAGGAAAGGTGGGTGCAATGCCTAAAATAGATCAAACGTGAATATCATCAAATACACAGGAAAAAAAAGAAGAAAAAAAGAATGCCAGGTACAGATTAGACCCATTACAATAAATATGGACCATACAGAAACAAGACATAATAATAGTCATTCATGCTAAACATATCAAACAAATTGATTGTACAATTATCTTAAATCTGGAATAAGTCTGACAAGTAAGAAAGCTAAAAATAAAGGGCAAAATACAATCAAGCATGCATGCCTATCATATCAGTTAGGGTTTATACACTCAAATTGCATATTATTATGAGATTCAGAAGATAGCCTTACATGCATCATATGAACTACCATTTCAGGTGCAAAGTCGCAAAAAATAGCTGTTATACTTTTTGTTTAATACCCAATCGGTCTTCAGAGAACACCCAAAAAAAAGAGAGCAGGATGTCAATAATGACTGAGAGAATGGCCGAAAGTAAATAAAGGAAAATTATAAAATCGACTGTCTGTTATACTAATTTGCAGGGATTGCAAATCGCTGTAATTACCAGTCGATTTATAATGTCAACCTAATGATTACATGAATTAAAAGCCAATTACATTAATTTGAACCGCCTGCTTTTAAAAGTGAATGATTTGCCGGGATTTACGGTTTATACATAAATACAGTCAACAACCTATTGATTCATAATATCTGGCCAAGAAGATTTAGAAGTCCAATTCATTAATTTAAAGAGGAAAACACAAAGATTTCTATAAATTCTAGAGTTAAAAAATGTGATACTACAATTTTCTGGTTATGAGACTGACCTTACTTCCAATTGTCGATTTACTGCCAATTCTTATAATTAAAATCTAGTGACCCAACAATATTTCCTAGAAGACTGGCCCAAATTATAATAATCCAAACATCAAGCATGTAGACAAAAATACCAATTAAACTGCTACTAAACCAAAACCTTTGTGTTGTTATTGGACCTAGAAAGTTTCTGAGGAAATTAAACATAGTAGTAACAGGTAAAGCATGTCCTACTGAGTCTCTAACCTTCCAAATTATTGTAACAAAATCCCAGCTGGTCATACTTAATTAGCATCTAAATATTTATTCCACTTCATGTAAATTACTTTTAAGTCAATATCTTTAAGATAATAGAAAGAACGTTATTTAAAAAGTATCTTTCGATTTGGTAATTACACATTTACACTCTTTCAAAGAGAATTTTTGTATTAGTCTATTAGATTACATATTATTCAAGATGGAGCAATTCAAAGCAACCAAAATTCATATGTTTGCTAGGAGTAGGATCTAATTTAGGCAAACATAAATTAGAACCAGATCCCAACCATAGATCTACAGCTTGAAAAAACAAGCGAGATCCAAGGGTTGATTACACCAGCTAAATTGGCAAGTGCAGTAAATGTGCAAGAATGTCATGCCCTCCATGAGACAAAAGCGTGAGATTCAGCAAAAGAAGGGTGGGAAATATGGAAGAAGGCGCTGAACAAGACTTCTTCATCAATTTATCTTTTCAGTTCACGAGAGTGACCTAAAGATGGAAAGCTGATTTTCTTAGATATATGAATTCTTATCTCGCTGAATCTCAGATATCATAACCAGGAAATAGGACCTCCTTTTCACCAGAATAAAGCCAGAGAAACCACCAAAACAAGTCCAAAAAGTGCCAACCCACATTGGTCATGCTCCTGTGACCTGGACTTTTCTAAGCCTGAGCTATCTGGGATATAACATCAAAATCTAATTCCATATTTGAAGTTATTACTCTTGAAGATGTTATCACTCACATAAATTTGATAGATCTAAATGAGTGTATTATGTCACTCAATGACTTCCCTTGTAGGGAATAATGAAGTCAGAAATATTCTGATGTTTCTTTTATACGACAAAGGGTTCCGAACTCAAACAACATCATTTTGTATACACAAATAGCTTAAACCTCAATAAGTCACACCATCATAATGCATGTCATCTTTGTCCAGCTAGGCTATATTTGTCCAAGCTTATTGAGTTAATAGTAGGATTATGCTGTCAATATAAATTTGAGAAAATATATTAATGTCAAATTTTGCGCATCTTTTCACCAAAATCATAACTACTACGAAATATAGTAGTAGGAATTGTAATTAAATACACTAAACCAAGTAAACCTCTTTGCTTTGCTTCCTACGCCTCCTTCGTTTCAAATGAATGTGAAGCTTGCGATCAGCATTTGCATCGTCTTCCTCTTTAACCTGTCAACAAACAAAATAAATAAAGCAAAAGCAATTCAATCAGCTATTAGATACAAGTGAAGGACTTAAGTTATCACATAAGTACTTAGCACTATAACAGCAGCAAAGATCCATGTAGAGTACTAGAGTGTACAGGTGGTCTCTTATCAATAAATTATGTTAATAAATCAAATTAGCTAAAACTAAAATAAGATGCATGAAATAATTATCAATCGTCCCTCTACACCAAAGTCAACTAGACTAGTTCATCTTGACATCTCTATGTAAGTTAACTCATCTATAAGAATATTGTATCAAATAAACTCTTTGAACATGCAAACAGAAAATTGCACTTGGAGATTCACAGGCAGCACAATTAAACTTTCCCAGGTAAGATTAAAAGAACTTAATGACTTCAACTATTATACATATCAATTCAAAGGAACTTTAGAAACAAAACTAACCTTTCTAAAGTTTTTCTTTTGTTCTTCAGTAAGATTCAAATCTCCTTCATTTGCTAAAGCATCAGCAATAAATGGATCAGACGATGTTCCATCAACATCATCAATCTCCTCGACCTGAAAATGTGCTACATGTAAGAGGTGAGATCTTCTGAAAAAAAAGCCATACTGTAAGAAATAACATGAGTTCCAAGTGTCTGCTCTTCCAAAGAAAATTTATGCTCAAGAGAAGTTTTCAGAATCAAATAATAGTCTATAAAACCTTCCAAAAGCTCGACCAAAGGCTTTGTATTTTTTTCAACATACAGCTCCGCCTTCAGCGGAGATTTAAACTACTCCTTCCAAAAACCTCCAACTCTCTACAATTATTAGAAGCTGCTTAACATGTGGCAGAAAACGATAACTGCGCATCTACTTCTAAGGGAGTAAATTAATGATAATTGCGCATCTACTATTAAAACTCGAAGATATCTCACCTCGTCAACACCTGGAAATTTCAGACCCAGTTCTGCAGCCTGCTGTGGGGTGCTTGCCAGGTAAACAGAAGCCCAGTGCTTGCTGCCAAAACTTACATCTTCCAAAGATGACTTATCAGAGCACATTTTACTGAAAGAATCCCAATCTACAGTCGTAGTATCATTTGCAGCTTCACTGCTTTCACTTTTCTCAACTTTCTTTCCCAGGAAACCACTGGCACCCTCCTCCAAGACTTTGCCGTGCCGTCTGCCCTACATTAAAAATTCCAACTTCAGAACTCAAACTTATCGCATGATTGTATGAACTCGTTGAAATGGTCTGAGTATGAACCTTCTAACAGGCCTGTGGACCTGGAGAAACTCTTCAGCCTTTGTAACTGATTCACGAGCATCAGTGGACAAACTAGTTCCAGCCCAGTGTGTCCTATTTTTCCATGCTATGGTGCAGCAACCATTTGGAGCTTGCCTTTCAATCCACTTATAGAGACTGGAAAGATCAATACCAGCACCATCAAGTTGCTCCTGCTCAGTTACAGGATAAGATGAGGGGAAAATGATATTTACTGCTAACACAGAAAATAATTAATTATTTATATTTCATGAATACCCACAGAAAGAGAAATATATGTTGAGGTTACAACAAGGTCTTTGAACATTTTTTACTTTGGAGCACAAATTGGTGGATATCAAAATGCTTTTTCTTTCCCCTATTCACTTCCCTTAAATATTTCATTACAAAACCTCTTAGACAACTAATCTTAAAAAGTAATAAATATTGCAGAAATTTTTTTATTTTCCATGCAATAAGAGACAAATTTAAAATAAGATACCAATAAATGAGCACTTTCAGTCTCAAGCTCATCAAGCTCCACTTCCCACTGTTCCCTGAATGCTGCCATTTCTCCAGAAACAGCCTTGTCCAACTATCCACCACCAAAATTGATTCAAAATGAAGGAACACTAACAGAAAGAGAGTTCACAAAAAAAGGACATAAAAAGCTAACATACCTCATCACCGGAGAAAGATTGAGCCAATTCTTTCCTAACATCAGCCTCGACATTGATTAAGGATTCCTCTTCCAGTGCCTCCTGGGCTTCTGCAGCCTGAGAAGATTAAGTCAGTATTAAAATAAAGAGCACCTTTTGCTTTCTCCAAACCAAGAAGATCAAAACATTTTACCTTACTCTCAACTTCTAAAAGCTCAGCAATTAGCTCCTCTATCTCCTCCTCAGTCAAGGGTTCCTGATAAGATATAAACTTGCAGCTTTAAAAAGGAAGCTATCATTTTTCTCGAGTATTAAAAAAGAAGACCCCATACAGATGGTTACATCAACTAATAAGCCAATCAAAGAACTCACAACAGTTGAAACTTAACTTTGCATACAATCTCCAAGGGGGTGACAAAGAGTAAAGAGTATTTCCCCAATCAGGTTACCGAATAAACAAAAAATAGGTTACTCAGTAGAGAACTCAAGTATGGACATGATTATTTGGAACAATTAGCTAGCAGCTTCCATAAACTCTGGGTGTTCGGTTACTTGAGATTAAATTGGGCCGAGATTACCCGAATTGAATTGGCCCAAGATCACCTCAAATTAATATTATCATAAGGGGAGGCCAAGACTCACAAGGCAAGACTAATCCTGCATGGCACTGTCTCGAGTCCATCCAACTGAACAACACATAATGAGACTAAGTCCTATCTAATCCACCAAACCAAACACCACCTTAATGCAGTTCTCTCTCATCCATACATGGCAATTCTATTCTATATAGAAAACACAAACCACGATATGAACAGAAACAATCGAAAAATAACTCAGCCATCAAGAACACCATTTAACAAAGAAAAGCAAAGGTACACCGTTTCCATATTGGATTCTTCCTTTCCCCTTAACCCATCTCTAGCAAAGGCATTATATAATTTCACGAACTTCATACAACTATACCGACCGATAACAGAAAATCTCAAACACAACATGTTGAAACATATAATAGGAGAGGTAAAGACACTACATTTTTTAATCACAATAAACAAAACTATGAAAATTGATCATAAGGGTGGTGAAGGTACAACCCCCTAAGAAAAACGTGCAACTCGACCACACTTCCCAGATGCAAGAAAAAACTAAAAACTGACAAAAAACTGAGACAATACTCTGACCAAAACGGGTTCGAACTTTACCTCAGAATGAGATTCTTCTTCTAGCTCTTCTTCACCTTCATCATTATTATTTTCAGCTGAATTGTCGGAAAATTCTTCCTCTAAGTCAACAATATCTTCATCCTTCTTCTCAATCTCTCCTCCATCAACCATCACTGTATCTGCTTGGATCAAATTAAATGTCTTGTAGAAAATTTGCACTGTATGTTTTTAATTTTAATTTTATTCTGTAGGTTTTAGCGAAGGAGACGGTGAAATTTGGATGGAAGAGCTCATAACGACGACGTATCGCCCGTAATTGGGGAAATAGGAAGTGGCGGTAAAAGGAATTTCGTTGCCCTAATTAGATAGTATGTATTTTCACTTTATATTTATGTATGCGCTGCCATATATGCCTTCGTGTTTGATAAGTCACGAGAAAATTCTCCATTTTATTTACCAAGATTTTCTTCTTTTTATTATAGTTCATCATTGATAGGATACACAACCCAACCCCCTACAAGTCCGGCCCATTTCGCAAGACTAGCCCAATGATTAGGGATGTCAATTTAGCCCGAAACCCGTGGGTTGGCCCAATTAACCTGACAACCCGACATGGTTAGGGTTGAAAAATCACAACCCGAAAAAAATCACAACCCGAATGACCCTAAACCGAATAGCCCGCAACCCGATAGG
>JAYDZE010578888.1:0-11312 GCA_034509125.1 Monilaria moniliformis
AATGCATATGTGAATTATATTAATTAAACTTTTAAATTTAAAAATTCACATGCTAATTAAATTCACACACACACACACACACACACACACACACACACACACACACATATATATATATATATATATATATATATCTCACATTAAAAAATGCAATGAAAAATTAAAAATGCAAAAAATAAAAATAAAAACACAAAAGAAGTAAAGAACGAACAAAAACAAACATAAAAGGAATAAAATGTAACAAATAAAAATTCATAGGCAAATTCAATTTAATTAAATCTAAAAATTCACATGATAATTCATTCATATATATATCATATAAAAAATCTAACAAAAAAAAAAAACTCAAAAAAATAAGAAAAACGTAAAAAATGAAAAAAAAAAAGAACAAAGAAATGAAAAAATTATGTAAAACCAGAAAAAACAAAAAGAAAAACGGAAAAAGAATGAAAAAAAAAACATAAAAAAATGAAAAAGCAGTAAATGTGGTGTGAGGGTGTCTCAAACTCGAGACCTAGGGCTTCCATAGTGGATGCCCTACCACTGGACTACCTCCTCATTTTGTATATAAAGTAACACACAAATATATATTCTCTTCGGGAAAGCTGTTTTTTTTAAAAAAAATTCCTGGGTCGCGATCGGGTCGGACCCGAGCTGGAGGATCCGCGCGCACCATGAGTCAGAGCTCATGGAAGTTTTTGTCATAATTATGGATGTTTTCCAAATTTCCATTATTTCTAATTTTTGAATTTTTCGGCGTTACACACTCGGAACTAGGTTCCACATATTGAGAGCAAGACGGCGTCAGTGCGGAGTGAGAAGAATACACCAAGGTGGCGTTAGCATAACAAGCCCGGCCAAAGGATAGCAACGATGGAAGATCTGGAATACAACGAATCGGTGGCAGAGGAAGAAGAGTCAACATATTCTTTAGTGTTTGAGAGAGAATTAGGTAGAGAGAGAATTATAAACTCAATAAATGAAGAAAAATGAATAGGTAAAAAATCGGACTATGCAGCATAACCAAAAATTGATCACAATTTTGCGTAAGGGTATTTTAGTTCAAAAATGTAAAAATTGGATAAATATTATTATAACTAAGTTGGAGGAAAGTTTTTAATTTGCACTATCTATATAGGCTATTCTAAATTTTAGCTCTTAAACAAATTCTAAGTGGTACCTTTCAAAAAAAAAAATCAAAGTGGTAAGACCCTCCAATATGGAAGGTAGCAAAATAAAAAACTACCCCATTTTTGGGGTAGCAACATAGTGGGACACAATTTTGGAGTAGTGGTATTTTGTTAGGGGCTGCCCCATTTCTTGTAGCAATCTGGACCCCATCGCATATTACGTTCGATGTGTTTTTTGTTAGGGGTTATATACTAAATAACATGCTTCGAACTGCTTTGTATTGAAATCTTACTGCCTAGATATTCAGAGAAATTCAATATTGTCACATGGTTTACCTTTAGTGGTTATAGATGCTTACTCTTAAGTATATAATCATAATTTGAACAAACAAATCCTTATTTTACATTGTAGACTGAATGGTGGATCCATGACAACAAAAGATCTTTCAGTCGGTTCCTTGAAGAACAAAATCAACTTTACGATCTAGATAGACATGGACAATTTATTGTGACAGCTTGAGATGTCAATCCAAAGTTCGCACCTATCTTGGTCAACTGATGACATTGATGTGGTATATCATTGAAATGGATTACAATGAGATACGTACTTCGGTGCTGTGTAAATGAACTACAAGGTCTTGGTGATTGTTCATTTCTTAATCTATATAAGTAACATTGATCTTATGATATTGAATTTGCACTGCTTTGATTTATGAATAGGTGCGGATTTTTCATAACCTAAAGTAATTCTTGATATCTTGGGCAATGACAATTAATGTCTAGTGGTGTTAGTATTGTTATTATATAGAATCGTGTCTCGAGAGAATCCGAGTTGATAATATTCCCAAGAGGTGTTTGTAAAAGATTTTATTATATATAAGCCGAATCAGCTTGGAATTTGTTCGAGTATAATAAATAACGTTTTTAACTAGACAGCTCATCGAAAAATAGATTAATTAATTAAAGCTAGCATGAAGCTTAAATTAATTAATAGATATTAGAAATCTTAAATAAGGAAAATAAATAAATTAAAAAGAAATCATATTCGTAATATGGATTAGGACGGATGGTGCAATATTAATTCTATAATGTAATTAATTAATATTAATGGATTTAATTAAGTTGGGCTTAACTTAAAGAATTTAGCCCATTGGGAGGCTCAATCTTAATCCTCAGTGGAATCTCTAACCTAGCCCAACAACCCCTATGTATAGGGGGTGAGGCACAAAAATCAAGAAAGAATTATGAGGGAAAATGTTTTTCCCTTATAGATATATGTTCTATTGATTTTTATTTTCCATTTGCGACTTGATAGAATATTATCCACCCAATGTTCAAGGTATAAGGGGGGAATATGCCAGGAGATTCTGTAATAGAATAGAATTTTATAACATAGATGGATCCTTAATCCATGTTATTGAAGAAGCAATCCATGTTCAAGAAGGAATCAAAGATCAACATCGAAAAGAATTCACGCAATCAGTTTCTCGCATGTAACAACTTCTGGCAGTTTTTGTAGAACTAACGTAACTTCCTCTACAAAACTCTGATTATGGCTTGTAAGATGTCCATGCGAATCTCTCTCAAAAACAAATAAATTGTATTAGAGGTCCTAGAACCAAAAATGATAGTTTGAAGGGTTAAACAAGGCTCCGAAGTTTTCTGACCGAAATTGGATTTGTTGGATGATTTTGATTGGTGGATTAATGGGAGTTGTAAACCCTCGTCTTACAATAATCAATATAAAAGTTCTGTAAATAAGGTAAATACTCGAACTCTAGGAGCTCGTCTAGTGTTCTCTATTTGCCTATGATGCATGTCTAAATGCATGATAAGTAGATTTCATTAGATTGTGCGAATTAAATCTAAATATCATCCTATGAGATCATTGGCCATCAGCAATTCTTTAGTGAGCCCCAGCATTGTTTCCTACACGATGTACCTAGCGTGCACCGCTCGAGCGTATGTGGTGCACGCACCCGCTCTGCAGCTAATCATGCCACGTTTTCTATTTTTTTGCTTTATTTTCTGTTATTCTTTTTATTTTACATTATCTTTTTCATTTTCCTTTTCCTTTTCTTTGTTTTTTCTTTTCTTTTCTTTTCTTTTTTTTCGGCTTTCAATCGTTGGCTTGTTATTATTATTGTTTTTAATTTCAGCCGACCGTTACAAAATTTTGTTGAAGTCATGATAAAGAACATAACAAAATTTCTTTGTGTATTTTATTTTTTTATAAATGTTTTGTGTTATAGCATTTTTAATTTTATATTATCAATGTTTCAATTTTGTTATTTTTTATTTTTCATACAATTAAATTAATTTTATTTATGTATTATTAATTTAAAATAATTTATTCATGTAGTTAATTTAATATTATTGAATCAAAAATATAAATATAAAAAATAAGATAAATAAATTATATATATATATATATATATATAGATATGTTGGAAAAGTAAAATTATAACAATGAGTTTCATTGAACGGTTAAAACTAAGTTACATCTAGTCGAGGAATATTGGAGATTTTGTAAAATGATATAGTTGTTGATACGACACACAACTAAATAGAAGGCCTAAGGGTATCTGCATCCCATTAAGCACCATCTCACTGAGTATTCAATATTCGCGTGCTTAACTTTTTCCCCCACATTCGTTAACCACTATCTCCTTAAGCATTTACACTATTTATAGGGCTCACTTACATTTTATTATCTTTTCTTTTTATTATTGTTTCTTAATCGTATATTCAATTAAAATGATTTATGAATAAATGAAAATTACTAATTTCATTAAAAACTTAAAATTGCATAATTTAAAAAATTACATAATTTAAATAAGAAAGTACATAATTAAAAAAAAAACTACATAATTGAAAAAAGTACAACTAGGATAAACCTAATTTCGCCTTGAACATAGCCACAAACTGGCGGTGCTTCTCATTTTCTTTCTCATCCATTTCGGATAAGTCTCTGCAAATGATGTTGTAATACATTGCCATTAGACTGGCTTCATTGGTTTTACGCATTTGCTTCGTCATTTCCCTCATCTCTTTAGTCTTTGCACCAGAAAATGTAGCCGTCGCTTTCCCATTCCTCTTGCTCTTGGCCGTCTTTTGTCCCATTGGACGACTTCTACTCGGTGCCACGCTCGCCTCGCTATCGCTTGTTGTGTATTTTCCGTCCGAGGCGCTCTTCAATCTCTTCGATCTGTCGTAGATCGATCCCCCGCTCCCGACCACTTCTCATAGTAGCACACCCTTTCCTAAGTCTTGAGGTACTTAAAGGGCCAAAAGTTTTCTTGTTGATACATGTTATGCGTATCCTTCACCAAATCTGTCTCACTCCAGCCGCTCTTTCATTATGACTCCAAGTGGTTGTAGATGGCACAAAATTTGGTGATTTATGGGCTAACCATCTCAAAGTGGGCTCAAAGCGTACGAGCCGTGTGCTCAATTGCGTCTTCAGAATGCACTTCGTTGTATCTATCAGCTATTTTCTCAGAAAACATCTTGGCTTTTTGGGAGTTGGCAACGACAGGGTCTTCGCTAATGTCGACGTAGCACTCGAAGATCATCTGAGTTTCGTTCGCTGAGTACATGTGCGGATTGACTACGCCTAAGAATCTCCATTTCATCGGAGAGTTGGAGGGCTAAGATACTCGGGGAGACGATGAACCAAGGCTGGGAGACGACCTATGTGACGATTGAGTAGGAACTCCGACGACGAGGGGATTTTTTTTGTAAGTATAAAGAATGGGGAAAATGTTGGATTTTGAGGGTCAAAATTGAGGGAATTTGGATTGACTCATATAAACCTAAGATAATTATTGATTTGGATTTCAGAGAGAAGGTTTGGATCATAGTTGTAATTTTTTGGATCCATTGTGGTGGATTTGAGAGAAAACTTGAAAGAAGAAGATAGATAATGAGTTGAAGAGGTGTGAAGAATAACGTGGAGAATATGGGTACTTATAGATGGAAAATAATAATAAATAAAACAATCAAATTTGGTCGTTGAAAAGGAAAATGGTCATTGGCTATTCTATTTTATTTTTTAATTTTTGTTTATCAAATTTTTCTTTTTAAAAAAAGAAAAAGAAAAAATAAATGGCCATATGTAGAGTTATCATTGGACGATGGAATAAAATCATCAAGCATGCTTAAGCACAATGCCGTGTTTTTTAGCAACGTGATTAACAACTGCATGAGCGTGGTTAGGCTGTTGATCATGCACCAATGTGCTTAATTCACACTGCGTCAAATACTATGAGTTGTCCCAATGAGGTGGCTCACTTAGTTCGGGCCATGCATGTTTCTCTTTTTATTTGGATTTAGTGTATTCTGAGTGAATCTTGTGTCATTTTCACTTTACTGGAAATTTGACTACAAAGTACAAATGTCATTTTCTAATTATCAACTTGATTAAAAAATGATTACTTAAAATTTCACAACCAATAATTATTTTTTATTTAGGGCTTCCGCAACAATGCCCCATTTTTAGTCTCATTTTTAGTCACAATTCCATTTTTTAGCTGTCACGTCATCATTCTTATTTTTAGCCACAACACCTGCAATGCAACACCAAAATTCAGCCTCATTTTTAGCCACAATTCAACCATTTCTATTTCATCAATTTTTTTTATCATTCTCTAATTTTATATATTTATTTAAATTGCAATATTTATAAAATTGAAAATAAATAATGAAATGTGAAAATTACACAATTTAAAATACATGAATATTTTTTAAAATAATAATATATAATCATGTGACAATTTCAATTTTGATATATTTTGTTATATACTATGCAAGTATTATAAATGAGTTAATTGTATTACAAAAGAAATGAATGTTTCCTTTATAAATTATTGTGATCCCATAATTATTGTTATTACTAGCATAATTGATCCATTAATTATTGCATAATTGATCCCCTAATTATTGGCATAATTGATCTTATAATTGGAAATAAGCAAAATAAAGTAAAATTAAACAAAGAAGGAAAGAGAAAAGGAAAGATAAATGAACAAAATACAAGAAAGAAGAACCAGAAATGAAGAGAAGATAAGAACAAGAAAGAAGAAAAAACAGAAAGAAAAACAAAAACGGAAATGGAAGAAATCAGCTGTGGTTTCTTGCAACGACGCTGGGAATCACACTGCAGCTGTAGCCGCTCACACCGGCGTCGCCGCGTGGGCGGCTTGCGCTGCAGCGATCGGCGATCATTCCCTTCCGCAATGCAGCCACGTGAGTGGCCTTTTCCAGGAATCGTGTGGCGGGCGCATTCTCGGCGCTACTGTTTACACATATATGAATTATTTAACTCAATATATCACATTTATTTCATAGTCAGACTTGCAAAAACCAATTTCTTCAACCATCTTTTATTTTATTTTATATTAAATAATCGTTAATTGTAGCATACTTTGTTATATTTTGCAATTACAACACAACAAAATTGCAACTGCCCCCAAAAGCTGGTATTTAGGGTAGCATTATCGTTGTCGTAAAAGAGAAGAAAACTGCGGCAGTCGTAGTGGGGCGTGGATGGGGGGACTCAGCCGAGCTCGCGGCTGAACGCGGGGCTGCGGGTGCCGCGGCGCTGCAGTCCGCTTCGCCGCAAATCCACCGCGTTTCTTAATATTTTTTTTTAAATCTGCAATGCTGATTTGATGGGAGCTTCACGGGTTTGTCATGTAGCTTCACGGGAGATAGAGGAGGGGCACTCAATTTTCTCTATAAAATCTCACACACTTTCACTTCCCTTCTCACCCCACTTCCCTTCTCACTTTCTTTGACTTTCCTTCTCACTTTTCTTCTTCATTTTCATTCTCACTTGTATTTTATGGATCCAGATTCGGGAAAAAAATCCTCCACCATCGGGTGAGCTACTCGAATTTTTTGAGTATTGTCTGGGTAAGGTTTTGATCCATCGACTTTTACTAATTTTATATTAAGTTGTCGCGATGTGACTCTGTCGACGAGATGCATACCAACGACGAGTTGGACTCGTCCCCTCCTGTGACGGGTAAAGGCAAAGGGAAGAAAACGCCCCCCAGTGCGCGTGATGGGGGATCGAAGAAATATGGTTTGGAAGAGACGAAGCTGGTAGCCCGATGCTACACTCATGTGTCCGAAGGTCCGGTGATCGGAAACGGACAAAGGGTCAGCATCTTCTGGGAGAAGATTGTGGTAAAATACAACGCGCTCAAACCGGCCTGGGCGTTGGAGCGCGACTACGACAACCTCCGCAAGCATTGAGGCCGAGTTCAAACCGAGGTAGCCAAATTCGCCGGCTACATCAACAACCTCCAGAAAATATGGCCGAGCGGCCATAGTTGGGAAAGCATGCGTGAACAAGCCCACGCCACCTTCTACAACGAGGAACTGAAACAGTTCAAGTACGAGGAGGTGTAGGCAATTGTTCGAAATCAGCACAAATTTTCTGGCGGCACCGACTCCTCATCTGGCCCTAAAAGAACCAACCACACCGCCTCCGGCCAATACTCTACAAGCGACGAGGTCGATGCATTCGATTTGAATGCTTCGATGGATGAAAGTACTGGCCCACAATCGTCGGCCCGTCCTATGGGACAGAAAGCGGTGATAATAACAGAGAAATGAAAGCCGCCAGAAGGCAGTGCTGGAAATCGAGACCCGTCGGTGGACGACATGACTCAGGCAGTGTTGCTGAAGGAGTACTGGAATGTGGTTTTCAAAGACACTTCGGATATGAACGAAATGCAGATTCGTCAGCATGCCAAGTTGGTCGCCCTCATTGAAAAGAAATTAGAAATAAATTAGGATTTTTTAGGAATTTTATCTATATAATATTAGAAATTTCAATTATGTCATTTTTGGTTTTTAATTTATGTAATTTAAGATTTTAAATTAAGTAATTTCAATTTTTTTAATTAAATACTTTTTGAATTTATTGTCTTCATTTTACAAATAACTTAATTAAAAAAAATATAAAATTGAAGTATAATAAAAAATGATAAAATGATAAAAATAGAGTTGCGGCTGATTTAGGGCTGAATTGTTTGAGATTGAAATAATGATGTTATGGATGAAAACTAAAATGTTGATATGGCAGCTGAAAATTAAATTGTGACTATTTTTTTTAGGGATGGAATAAGAATGCCATTAACATTTTATGGATCTTCGTGAATAAAATAAATCGCAATTAAACCCTCACACAGTCCCTAACAACATAGAAACTATCTCTATCTCGCTCTCCCTTAACCCCAATTAAATTAAAGAAGTTATTATGCATAATAACATTACTTTCACTTATCTTCTGGTTCAAATCTTGGCACACAAAAAACCATGATGTTTAAATTTGTGATTTATAACATCAATCCCTTTAGATGTTAAAAGATTTGCAACCACATTATTTAGGCCTTTTTTGCTAATAGTTTTGTCTCTTTTTGTGGCTGTCTTAAGCAAAAAACAAAATCACCATACGCAAAAAAAAAAAAAAAAATTGAGTAGCTATGCAACCTCGTCCTATCATAAATTGAGACGTGAACACCCATTTCGCTTTAACCATTCTAATTTTTTGTCTGCAACAAAAAATATAACAGAGAAGCTTACAAACACCATATCAACTTTACAGCAAGGATCTCAACCTCACTCTAACAAAATATGTGCATGATAATGAAAATCAATTTTTGTAGTTAAAAAAGAAACATTATTGCAATTTTATATACACATGACAAAATTTCGAAAAGACTATTATAGCCTTATCATGTATGAGCAGAGCTACTCTGTTTTTTCAGGAAGGGAAAACAGGGCAAAATTACCTATGAAATCACACACGCATTTGGATTCTCTTCCATGCTGTGATGCACATAATAGTATGTGTTCATCGGCGGATAATACTGTCGAAACGGCATCACCGTGCCGACAACAGGATCCGGTTCCACCTTCTTCTCGTCCTCTTTCTTGGCCTCTTCCTTCTTCTCACCTTCCTTCTTTGGCTCTTCTTTCTTGCCCTCCTTTTTCTCCTCGTCTTTCTTCACCTCGTCTTTCTTCACCTCCTCCTCCTCAGGCTTCTTGGATGGGCCAACGGAGATGATGTCAACTTGCCAGTTTTTCTTGCGCAGCTTGCTTACCACTCTCACCGGATCAACAGTCCCGACCACCATTAGCTTCTTTCCCTTCATGTCGATGGTGATCTCATCGATTCCTACACCAAGAAGGGTATAAAAGACTATATCATGCTATATAGGTAGTTGTTCAAATAAAAATCTGTTTTTTTCTCGTAAAAACTAAGAACTCTTGTACTAAACATATAAGTAACTGCATATTTGTGAGATGAAACACAAGAGTGAAGCATAGCTACAAATCCAAATCAAAAGACCAAATCCAAATCAAAAGACTTTCCCATAGCACTTCTGTTATCATTTTCAAATGATGCATTTCACACCAAACGAGCAACACAAGATGCACGCGGGCATTAGTAAACATGAGTTCATAAAACTTGACACAGCCAAATATAACCTAATCAATGATGAGTTGTTCATTTGAGGGTAATCAAGACCCTAACGGTGTTCATTGTAAAGGAGGGGGGGGGGGGGGGGGGAAATAAAGGGAATCTATGAGTAAATGAATATCGAAAACATTCTCAATATCACCACCATTAGTTTCAATCGTATACAATAATCCATTAAAATATGTGCAATGTTAATCAAAATATGATTTCTACTTTCTGTTATGAGTGCACATTTATCTCCCGTGTTAAAGAACTTTAGGCGGGAATAGTAAACATCTCCTACAACTATAAATTTTTTAATATTTATTTGTACATAGAGATTTAATTACACAAAGATATTTTACAACAAAACCTAAAAGAGTAGCCACAGTTTTGAGAGCCCTTCTTTTGTCTCTGTCTTCTTCCAGATCCAGTTTCAGAACAAGCTTCTGCAGAAACATAAAATATTAATTTCCACAAATAAATAAACAACAATCTTGCAATACAAAAAAAAAAAAAAAAAAAGCACCACACATAAATGTGTGTTTGAAATGTTATGTAAAAAAAAAACCCACAATTTTGTCGAAAGATGAATAAACAGGAAAAGAAAAAAAGTACAAGATCTCGGGCTAACATAAAGCAACGATCTTTCTTGAAACAAACACACACACACACACACACGAAATCCTTGGATTCTACAAAGGGAACAGTAATAGAACAAATAAAAAGTGGGATAATCACATAAAAATGGCAAAAGATACATGCACAAAAGGGTTGCAAATCGAAAACAAAAAGGAAATGGGAAACATAGAAAAAGGAAAAGAATTTATCCAACCTTCATTTTTGGTAGAAGTGCTGAAAAAGAGAGCCTGAAAATGGTAGTAGATTGTGATGAGGTAAGTAATTAAGAGAGGAAAAGGGAATCAAAATCGCTAGTGTTCAAAAACTTGAAAATAAGAGGGAGAGGACAGAAAAAGAAAAGTGATGGTGCGAGAAAGAGACAGAGGCTGAATTATGGGCTATTTGAAAATACAAGACAAGATTGTACTGCAAACAACCAAGAATGCCTCTTAACTAAAAACCAAATAAACCAAAATATTGCAGGAGATAAACAGCAGTGCAACTGTCCACCTCCCTCTCTCTAAAATAGGAGGGAATGAAATAGAAAAATGGGAATCAGTGCACGTTTCTCCAAAGGAAATGGGACGGGGGCCGTTGTTAAAGTACTGCAGCAACAATCACAGCTGTCAGTGTTGTGTGCGCATACGCCGCCGTTTCCATACAAATCCACTGCACAATTTGTTTTTCAACGTTCCATTCATCTTAGACTAGGGATGCCCGGTTTTTTTGGAACCAGCGGTTCGAACCGGAACCGGAACCGGTACTGGCGGTTCCAGTTTCGAAATCGGAACCGGCGAAAATGGTTAAACCAAAACCGTGAATTCGGTTCCGGCGGTTCGGTTACGGTTCCGAAATTTTGGAACCGGAACCGGCGATACAGGCGGCAGAGTATTTAGAAGGTTTCCACTGCAAAACTGGCGGTGTTTGGCAGAGAAACTGACAGTTTTGCCAAAATCGGCAGTTTTGCAGAAAACCGACGTTTTTACGTACCATTTTTTCTCCTTTCCCTTTTTTCACTATCTATAAATACATTCTCCTTCATTTCCTCAAATCACACACACAACACACTCTCAATCATTTCTTTC
>JAYDZE010578899.1:0-11312 GCA_034509125.1 Monilaria moniliformis
AATCGACATACAAGAGATTGGGGGCTGAACCTAGGAATACTCACCCTCAAATGGATCTAAATCACCACTGGGAGCAGTAATCCGAATAAAATCTGTGTACTCGGACAGTTTATTCCGTTTCTGTGCCTGGCCAACTGCAAGCTTTACTATTTCACGTACATCTTTGGAAATCTGTAGGTAGTCACGAGCAAATATTTCTAATCAGTTATGTTACTGCCTAATTTAGGAAAGATTCCCTTTTGCTTATACCTTAGGGGAGACCTTCTCGGAACTCCAGAAAGCCTTGGCAATATCAGAAGGCATAAGATCAGAAACACTTTGGGCAGCTATTGCAGCCACCTTAACTTTAGATTCAACGTTTTCTTCGGGCTCATTATCATGGTTTATCTTAGGAATATGCAACAGAAAGGAATCCCTCTCCATATCTTTAATATCAGCAGGGACACGAATGAACTCATCCTTGCTAGGAATTTGTTCATTGTTGTGTAAAACCCCACCAATGTAAAGCTTCGTGTCTAAGTTGTTTTCATCTTCCATTGTGTCACTATCTCCTTGGGCAGCAACCCGATCCAGCTGATTACTATCTATTTCTGTGGCATCCTTTTCTATATCCTTGCTGGTTCTGCTCTCACTGTCTTCTTCAATAAACTGCTTCAAAGTATCTTCAGTTATGTCCTCAGTAACATCGACCCTCATTACTTTAACCTTCAGTTCGGGTATTTTTTCCTTGAGAAAATTTATGACACCCTTTATTCCCTCTTCAGCAGCCCCTTCCAAATCAATGCTCTTCCCTTCGCCTTTTTCTGCTTCACTCTCTTCCAGCTTGACATCGACCGCAGATGTATTCTCGGCTTCACCTGCTGACGGCCCCTTGGTTGATTTGTCGGATGAAGAAGTTGAATTTGCCGAAATTCCTTTACTTTGTTTTAGAAATGCAACCTGTATATGAGAAGGACATTCATCTCTTCAACCTCTAGATTTCAAAATTTTAGAAGAATTAAGTAAGATTAGATTTTAAACAAGAAAAAGAAAATGAGTGGTTTTATGAATAAGCCAACAATGCAGAACTCTATAAATTTCACACTACCTGCATGCTATATCCTCCATCGTCATCTTTAACCACAAACATTTCAAATAGTGGAGTTCCAGGAGATGATGTGACCAACTGCCTGCAATAATAACCCAAAGTAGAGACTTTAAGCTTGAGTAACAACGAAGATTATGAACCAATATAAACATTCTCATTTTAATTCAGTGATTACTACCTCGGACTATAAGTTTTGCCTATAAATCTGCCCGTCCCTGGAGTAATCCGAACTATTCTTCCAAAAGGATCATCCAAATCTTTTGAATAGCCAACCCACCAACCAACCTGCCGAAAATCATACGAATTATAGACGCCAGTAATTGTTCACTTCATTGAAAAGCAAGCATGCCAAGGATTAACTTCTAATGTTGGGACTTGGGAGAAATATGACTTTTGAAAGGGTTATTTCATAATCTAAACAAGAAAGCAACTTTAAATGATCAAAACTGCTGAACATGATTGCTAACAAGTAAGAAGTTACCAGCCCACTTCCTGTGTTTCGGCATAATCTTGAAGCATCATGGTAGCGCTCTTCATCGATTGCACTCTAAAGGAAAACAGACAAAGTTATTATTTGCAATATCACAAGTAAGAAAATCACATCAACCATTACTTTTACCTTCAGCTGTGACATTATTTCGGCGATGTTATCTTTTGATGTTGCTTCTGCAATGGCTATTTTCAACTTAGCAGCTTCGTGGAAGTCTTCCTTCTCTATTGCATCTTCTAATTGGAACTGTAAAGTAAAACATCCCAAACACAAATAAATATATAAACATATATGATAGCATTTCATCCACTATGTAGAATCTATCCCTTGAGATCTCTCTCTTGAGATATGTTCCTACGAAATTGGATAAAACAAATCTACTAAGGGTTGTTTACTTTGAGAGATGATGGATTGATAAAAATAATCCAGACTAATCCACCATTTACTTTGATAGGTTGATTAATTTAGCATTGGTTTGGCCATCTCATCCTCCAAATACTCAATTTTATATTTTATCGATCTATCTTACCAATCAAAGTAAACGCCCCTAAAATTTCAATAGAGTTCCTCTTTGAAGTAAGCACATTTTAAGATGCTCCAAATAGGATAAGTACTCTTACAAGATTATTTTCAGCCTGCTAATGAAAGATTTTGTAGAGCTCGGTAAAATTAATATTTAAAGAGTATCAGAAGATTGATACATAAATTGATAACAAATTTGAATCTGGTCCATCTGAATCACCAAAACTGATCATTAACAGCAATTTTCAAACCAATTATCATCCGAACCAATGAAATAAGAACCAATTATAATTTCCCAATTCAAAAACACATCTAAACTCCTTCAATTGCATTTTATAAACATCTACAACATCAAATTCATGTTAAAGATCGAACCTTTAGAACAGAGGCGTAGTTCTCGGCCTGCTCAATTTCAGAAAAATGGCGAGTCCACCTATTCCAATCCCAATCCGCGGATGATGGCGCCGACAACGACGACGAACAGCTCGAAGAAGAAGAAGAACTTAAACCGGTGCTGCCACTTTCACTGTAATTCTTGATGTTTTCGAAATCGCTGCTGCAGCGGCAGAATAGCTTCGATTTCCCGCGTCTTCTGATGATAGACTTATTGGGCAAATTGGGTGAGAACTTCTTCTTCAAAAAATGGGTCAGTTTTTCGGAGGAAGAGGCGGAGGAGGAGGGGCGGAGCTGCGGCGGAGGCACGGCGGAGTGTCCCGTAGCCCAAGCGTTGGCAACCGCCATGTCTAGCGCCGGCGGTGGGTGTGTGTGGGAAGCGTTGAGAGTAACAGAGATTGGTTATGGATAGAATGATGGGAATCGGACTGAGGATAATTCTTGTGCTTATTTTTGTTTCTAGGAGACAACAAAATTATGGTTTTTTTATTTTATTTTAGTTATTTTTTTGTATTTCAATTAGTTTTAAATATCTTTATGTAATGGTTTGGTTTGGTGATGTTAAAATTATTTTTGCACATTAGTTGGAGTGAATAAATTGGGGTCTTCCAAAATTTATCAAAGTAAAAATTTATAGTTCCTTCATTGAAACAACAAAATTTATTGTTAATATTTTCTTTATCATACATAACGAATGTTCAGTAATCTTATCATCTTTTGGACGTGTCAAAAATGTATTTGAAAGGAATAGAGTCACTTTCTTTAGTTTGATTAAAAAGTTTAACTCTTTGGCAACTGGCAAGTGTCGAGGAAAGACTCGGATTCGACTTTTCTTCTAATTTATTAAAATAATAATAATAATAAATAAATAAATAAAAAATTGTATTAGGGTTCTTGGTTTGTGGAGGGGTGTGTGGAAATGTATATTAGTAGTCAGTAATGAAGCATTCGCTACGAAATGCAGTTTAGTTTGAAAGACGTTTTTTTTTTTAATTAATAGATCGAGAGTTTGAATCCCTTTAGATGTTTATATGTGAGGAAGTGTACGAGTTATAACTTATTTTTTTTTAATAATAAAACATTGAAATTTACGAAAGTAAAATTTGCATCTCCTAACGTTGAGAGTGTTGTTTATTTATTATTTTTTAAAATGGAAGTGGTTATAAAGAAATATTCACTCACACCTAGCTACCTTTATCTACTTTGGTATTTTCACTTCTCAAATCTAATTACAAATGCAAGTTTAACGTTCTTTCTCATTGCCATTTATTTATTTACATTTTAAGATAACCTCAACTCAAACATATATGGGTGAAAGGGCGGAGTTAGAATTTTACAAATAAACGTATACAATTATATTTTTATAATAAATTTAGACGGATAAAATTATATTTTTACATATAAAATGTAAAACAAAATACAAAATACAAAATACAATTTAAATATAATAATAATAATAATAATAATAATAATAATAATAATAATAATAATAAATCAAGATAAAATTCATCCGGCCTTGGCTCCATCCCTATATATGGGTGGCCCAAACTATAAAATAATGACGCATTATGATTAATGATAGAGTGAAACATATCCAAAATCATACCACATCAAAAAATCAAAAGAATAAAGGAAAATTAGTCTCATTAATTAATTGACCCCTATAATAATAAAAGGAAGAAAAACCAAGGAAATGGATGACTCCTAAATTGTTGGTTCAATAGCCATTTGTACTTCAAATATACTGCCTTTTTTTTGCCACCTACACTTTTGTAAACTATATTTCCATGCTTTACTAGATTTAGATATTATTATGAAAACTAAATTATAAATTTCTAAATAAAGATGGTATACTAGCTTGCTATTTTGTAATAATGAATTTAGACCATAGAATGATAATTAGTGGACAATCTGATATATAAATTCCTTCTCAATTCTTTGGAGCTGAGATTACAATTTATACAAGATGTTGTGGACTCGAGCCATTCCATCTCTATGTAAAGTTACAAATATGTGAATAACATATATAACTCACATACTCAAATATTATATATCTTTTGAAGATGTGTCATTGCGTTATCACATCATTGATGCCCATATCGATTTTTGTAATGTTATTTGACATTATTGAGATTGGCAATGCATGTATAGTCCTTCAACCCCGACGACATTCAGCTCTATAAAACTACTCCACTCAAAGTTCATTGTGCCTCTAGAGAGTAGAGACGACGAACTTGGATATCATACGGTAGATACATCACAAGAGTATTCATTGGATATTCTGATATGTAATATTTCGGGAATCACTCGTTTTTTCAGATGGAGACGAAAATAAACATGTGTTTTATAATGATTGGTCCAACTACTATGATGCTCCAAACCCACATAATAGAAACTTATGTTATCAGATAGTAAAGACTGATGGCTTCTATTTTAGCGATACATTAAAAAACTCTAAATTGGAGAGGAAGTATATATGGCGATAGACAATATATTTTGTTGCCCATGTGTTTCAAATGCCATATGATATTTACAAATTCTTATTTTATCTCACATTAATAGTTTTTTTTAATTATATGAATTTACGATGTTAAGCATCAATTGCAGTGTTTTGATACATGTGTCACATCACAAATCCAAATAATGTAAGTGAAATAAAATTTGAAAATCATTGCTACACCCATATTCTTGAGCACGCAGTAAACTAGTGCTTATTACTAATACAAATGTTATCGAATATAAAATTGTTGAACTCTCTTTTGACACCTTTATCTTGTACTCGAATACTTATAGACATACACTCATGTTGATGAGTGGATTAATTATGCTAATGATTAGACTTTTGTAGTTTTTGAGAGTTGGTTTGGGAATATATGAAATTTTAGCTAATTGATATACCTCCAATGCAATATCTTTCTTTTCTTTTGTGATAGGTCCATGCACATGATGACAAATACCAAGGTGGTTTGTGTGGTAAATTTTCCCAAAGCCTTTGTGTTCACGACCATGTACGTATATGAGAAAACATCAAAAGAAAAAGAAAAGGAAAAACCGAAAAAATGACACAAACCTTGTGAATAAATAATGTGAAAATCGTATTTACGTTTTGGATTGTAGATTTAGATAATAATCGTGGATGCCAATTGATAGGAAGATGCTAATTGCCACAATCAAAGATTTAATAAACATCTATAACTTCTTTCTGCTCTGAAGAGATCGTCAATTAAGAAAAATTTAAGTAAATCCACAATTATAAATATATATTATTAATGGAATTTTGGTCTATCTCTTGACACATGTTTACAAGTCATCACTCGCGTGATTTGACCGTTTATTTTTACATCTTCTCATATCAAATTCAAATTCATCCATGCAATTTCAATCCATCCAACTGATCTGTCATTTCACATCACCTGAAATCTCATGTCATGTAACTGTAAACAATGAAGAATAACTGAAACTGGAGATGTTTGCTTCATAATATTTTCAAACTATACAATACGCATCTAGAAAAACCCACTACTCGCTTTTCATCAGATGTAGCATCTATAGTTATCACAGCAGCCGGGGCACTGCGGCATACCACGGCTTCGAACAAGAATGGAGCATTTCCCACTGTAACAAACTCTAAGTGCAGTTTGGAGGATTCAAGCACTTGTAAACTGCAGATGCAGGCTGTTTGTAAGCTGGTATGCTGCTTGCGTCAACAAGCCTCACTTCACCTGGACCAAAAGCAAGATCTCTATGCCTGCACATATTTGGCATTTATCCCAGTTAAATCCACCAAAATCCACCTCCAAAAACCAAAATCCTCCAAAAAAAATAAAAAATAAAAAAGTAAAAAATCATTGAAAACACACTAGCCTTCTCAGTTCAAGGCCAACCATCCCAGCTTGCAGCACAGACAAGTTGTCAGAATCGGGGGAGACTATGACAACCGTGTTTCCCGAGTATTGAGTTTCAAGAATTGACATGAGCTGTGTCACACGAACAAAGACATCTTGAACACTCTCGTTTGGTGTTCCATCATCTATTGGTGGTGGTTTGATGTTCGGGGAAAGGCTATCCGAGGCGTATACCTGAACATGGTTTTACGAGGACAGCAACATTATGACTTGATATGATTCTTACTAGAGCAAACTGCCAATTATAATATGAAATAGTATATATGTTTATACAACAGACTAATATGCTTAGCACTAACAAAATTTGCAAATTGATGACTGTCTGATTTCTCAACCAATTAGTTAAGTAGCACTTTTACCTCTGACACTGAATCCAATTTTTTCCCTTCATACGCCCCCAATCCACGAGCATCCAGGAAGCTGTATTCAGGGACTATGTAACTGTAGCAGCATATTTAGTTAAATATGGAATGACATTGTTGAATTTAGAGCTTCTCATGCCATGATGAAGCTAGTTGCTAACTAATATGTAATGATATGTTTCCCATGATTTTGAGGACAAATAAAATAATGTAATAAGCAAAACTGCAAAAGGTAAGAAGCAAAATTCCTTTTCACACTTAGTATTGTGTCACTAATCGCATCCACACTTTAAAAGGATAAGTTTGCATTTGCACATAGTAACAGTCTACACAAAAACAAAGCATTTGTTAGTTACCTAATAAACCATCTGCATTTGTCATCCTCTAGTTCAAGACAGAACAAAGAAAGTCTATTTCAGAGGTTCGAAACTTGAATTTCAACCACATTGAAGAACATATTAAACAAGATAAGCGCACAACCGCGCCGCTATCTAACACACAATGTACCTTAGAACCATATGCATATTGCAACTGAAAAATTGTTGGTGCCCATGATCTCGATCTTAATCTGAATCCAATCAAATAAAAATATGGAATATAAGGAATTAGGAGCTGAGAACCTTCTAGAAATTCCATTAACAGCAGCAATAATCTCAGCAGCCTGATAAGCCCTCTGAGTAATAGAGGGCCAAATCCAACAATTGCTTTCACATGCCCCGATTGATTTCAACTCCAATGCAGCCCTCACTGCCTGCTTGATCCCTTTCTCAGACAGTCCATTATCTACAGATGTTTTCGCAACCGGATTCGTGTTGATTATGCCCAAACCCTCATACTGAGACTCCCCTGCTCTCACCAAATAGTACCTTTACAAACATAACCCACAAATCAAGATCACATTTTTCAAACATTAAAGTTGTAGAAACATAGCAAAAACAAGTAAACAACTATAAACACAATACATCCAAGGTCCTATTACCGAAGTTGAAGATTCTTGATTATCTTTTTTACCTCTACAGACGAAACCCACAAACAAAATCACAACTTTTAAAACCTAAATGTAACAAAATCACTGCCAAAACAGCCAAGACTCCTTTTTCTCCCCTATTTGATAATTCTTGAATTTATAGTCTGAAATGAAATTAGAACAAGATTAAACTCAAGTAATAACTAAACAAATTAATTTGGGCTGAAAATTTTACCTGTTTATGAGGCGAACAGGAGGCATTTGGAAGAGGCCACGGGCTTGTGCATAATGTGCGTGGTTCTTGAATTCATCAAGTGTGAAAAACGGAACGAGAGTTATAGAGAGTGAAGCTAGAAGATTACGGCGGTTGATGGAGATGATCTGGGATTGTTTAGAATCCGATGAAAATAGAGCTGGAGTGGGAGGATTTGAGTTTGAGGATACGAGTTTTGTCGGGGCAAGCATTGTGTTGCGTTAGTTAACGGTTAAGATTCTTTTGAACATCCGCTGCAATGACAACTTGAATTTTTGGGTGTTTGGTTATGATGAATGTGGGAAAAAAATATCTTTGGCCGAGGCACGTGATGGCACGTGGGTACATGGAGTTGACTGAGGTCTCTTGTCGAATCCTTACCAAAAGCTCATCTTCTTTCTCATTTTCTAGTTCTGAAAATCTTGATTCAATCTGTGTTCTTTTTCTATCAAAAAACAGTGGAGATCATGTTTCTCCCAATAAAACAGATCATCAATCTTTGAAACATTTGGAAAATTCTGCATTTTGATTCTTAACACTTGTTTATCACTAGCTATCCAATATCTAAGATTTTTCTCAATCTAGTCCACTTAGTTTTCCAATTTTTGCATCACAGTCTCAATTATTACAATGAATATGCTGATTAAAGTCTTCCTCTGCAGACATCCATTTAACTCTTAGGCAACATGTAAAATAAAGCAAAAAAAAAAATGATGACGGTACTGATTTGGGGGGAGTCGTGCTCCTTTAGACCATGTTTATCAGCGACCAAGTATACCACCCAACCAGCCACCTTTTTCAATATTTAATTAATTTATCTATCTTCCACATCCTTAATATTCCTCCAACCCAACCATACCTCTTTTTTGTGGTTTATCAATGACCACCCAACCACACAATTATATATCTTTTTATATTATTTCTAATAATATTATTATTACTTGTATTGAAATATTTTATTATTGCAAAATTTATAAAAAAAAGCACAAAAATTGGAATAATTAGTGAATTAATTGAAATACAAAATTACGAGAAATGAAGAGATTTTTTGTGTGTGTAAAACTATAGCAAATTTAGTCTCTATTTATAGATGATGAAAAATTATGAATTTTGGTATATATATTTTTTAAATATAGTATATTAAAAATATATAGGTATTAATAAAAATAATTAAGCATCAATAAAATTGTGCCAAATGGCACAATCTCAATGGTGCATGCATGGAAGAGAGAGACCAAGTGGTCTCTTTTGTTGGTGAGAGAGACCATGATCTTGGAGATAGAGACCATAATTTTTATTTTTATTTTAAATTCAAGGCGGTCGACCACCCTTGAAAAATTGAACCGATAAACATGGTCTTAGCAGCATTGGTTTCTGCAAACATAGTGGTCTGAAATTGAATTATGTCTGACTACAGTATAAGCTTTTCAAATTTTATGACAGGAGACCTAAGCTGGAGAATGTCTGAGATTGTTCTGTGATTTATAGCTGTAAATTATAAAGTGGCTGTACAAGACAAAAAAACACCCATAATTTCTCTTTGTAGTTGAATATTCTGGTGCCCTAGAATCTAGTCTTCAATATTTAGGCCACATTGGGAGAAGGGGGCCTTGTTTTCCACGCATGACTCTGACTCGGTGCTTCAAAGAATCTATTCCTTTAGTTTCAACTTTCAAGCATTGCGTGGGGGCCTTGCTTTCCACGCGCGTGGCTTTAGTAGATGATTAATTAGTGATAGGTTCTATTGCAAGCTTGTATAACATCTCTTACTGCTGATCGACGAATGAAAACGAAAAATAATCAAATATGTTTTAAATTCCATTCACATGTAATGCGACAGGAGAATAGAGGACTCGGCAATACGTTTGAATTGTAGATGAAGAATGGCGAGTATTGTCCCACTTGCCGTACTAGGTACAATCTACCATTATTTTGGGGGGGCCCCAATATATGCCTCGTAGAAATCAGAGTCACCAAATTTTTATTTCGAATTTTAGTCTCAGGCTCAGCTATGTAAAAAAACATAGTCAGAGATTCAACCTTATCTTTTGTGCAACAATCGAGGTGACAAGTTCAAAGTGTATTGCTTCATGTCTTGATTACTGCAATAATATATGTCTACACAAACTAATGAAACAATTAACCAATTATAGAGTAAAAACATTATAGTACTACTGGAGTTGGTAGTGAGATTTAGATCTCTATCACAGAGATATCTATCTACCTTATGTCCTTTTGAAATAAGACAACATAAATATTAGACAGATTAAACCAAACCATGAGAATCTCTGCCACTAATTGCCTTCAGCTAAAGATAAAATAAACCTGCTCGTTTTTTTTTAATTAATCAGAAATCTTTGTAAAAAAGTGAGGTGCCAAGAAACTAAACAAGTGTTTCCCCTATAATAATGTCCTCTCCCGTCTCCAAACAATCCGTCCCTCTCTCTCTCTCTCTCTCTCTCTCTCTCTCTCTCTCAAAGATGGAAATGGACAGAGAAAGAGCCAAGACCAGCACCACTATTCTCCCCATTTTCTTGTTCTTATTACTCTCGTGTTGCAGTGTAAGTATCTTTCCTAGTCTTCTTTCTTCTTCTTCCTTGTTTTTAGCCTGCATTGTATCTATCTCTTGTCTTTTTATTACAACGGTTTCTTGATCTTCTATTTATGGCAGGTTTACTCATTGTCGGAAGCAAATGTAATAACCAGGGAAAATCCATTCACAGCCAAAGCTTCAGCAATTAGGTATTGGAACACACACATTTCCAACAAAATCTCTCAATCTCCATTCCTACTATCCAAAGCCTCGCCATTATCATCGGTGGAATCGGCGTTCTTCGCCAAACTCGCAGCGGAAAAAGGCCTTTCCACCCACCTCGCCGCCTTCTGCGCTGCCGCGGACCTCTTCTGCTTCCCCGACTCAAAGGCGCCAGCCGTAGGCGAGAACCACCGAAGCGACGCCAACTTCGCCTTCTATACCAACAAGCAGTTCACCAACTACGGCAGCGCCCGCCTCGGCGGCGACGATCTATTCAAGAACTACTCCGATGGCGTCAACTTCGCCACCGGCTCCTTCGCGCGCTACAGCCGCGGCTCCACTGGCCACCGCGAGGGCTTCGCCAGCTACGCCGACGACGGCAACGTTGCCACCTCCAATTTCACCTCCTACGGCTCCACAGCCACCGGCGGCGCCGGCGATTTCAAGACCTACATGCCGCGCGTCAACGTCCCCGACCTCCGGTTCGCGTCGTACGACGCGGACGCCAACGGCCACAAGCTCACATTCTCGAGCTACGTCGACGACACCAACTCCGGCAACCAAGCATTCACCAGCTA
>JAYDZE010578910.1:0-11311 GCA_034509125.1 Monilaria moniliformis
AGCAAGCCAACGTCAGTCTTTGGAGACTATTTAAAAGTAAGTTCGCATAAACCTTTAGAAAGCATGATCGTAGGATTAATTCCGATGTATATCCTATGTGCTTTCATGCATTCTGTTTTGTAGGAATTAGCATGAATTTATTTGTAATGTTTTCCCATATTATTCCTTGATAGATCTCGGGTAGGGGATTCCTTCATTGGAATTTTAATAAAACCTCAAGACGATTTGTATGTTAAGGTGCTCGGTCGTGATTATTTCTTGTTGTTGTCGATTATGTGTTACATGTGAATGTCAAGCATGACATGTTAAATAACATATGGGAAGAATATGTATTAAAAGATATATATGTACATGCCTTTGTGATGTTCAAGCATACTTAGTCAATAAAGTATGATGTCGTGTGATTTGGTGATTCATATATGTGATAAGTATGTGAAAATTTATGGATCTAGCAATCAAAGTGTTGCGTAAGTGTGTGGAGCCCGGGCAACCAAAAGCAAGATGAAGCCTCATGGCTTCACCAAGGGCTGAGCCTCGGCCTAGTGGGGTGGTGACATGCCACAAAAATGATTCGTGTGCATGCTTACCCCCAAGAGCCTCATACGTGCTAAATTATACTTGTCTAAAAGTGATACATGTTAAAATTGCTTCTAAGTATGTTTTTGAAGTAAGAGAAACGAGTTTGGAGAAAATTTGGAGCACGACCATAACACCAATGTTCTGTAGCGGGTTGTGAGGTTTGTTTGGCCGATCAAATGATCTCATCTTTACCTCACATGTGGTCAGATGTCAGATTTAGATGTCCTCTGACTTGTCTCCAAATTTCATCCCAACACAAGTTGAATGAATGTTTAATGATTTTCACAAACAAACTACCCATGTTTTGATAGCCCTTATCAAAATGGTATTATCTCCCAAACCCCTAGGAGTTTCAACATCAACTTTTAACTAGAGAAGTTAGACTTTCATAACTTTTTCGTGCCATTAGTTTCACCCTATTTTGCTAAGTATCTCATCTGGTGTAGTTTATACAAGTTAATAAATGTGCAGTGAACCTCCTAATAGAGCCTTTGTATAGCAACAATTTTTAAAGAGGGACAGAAGGGTTAAACCACAGTATTTTTAACTCACTTCCACATAGTTACTTATTGCACATGTTTAGAGATTTTCCACAAAGTTCAACTCAAACCAAGATTATTTACTATTTTTAAGTTATTTTTGAAACTTGTTTTTTGAAAATTGTCATATTTTGATGCATGTGTGTATTTTGTCCATACCTTGCCAACCTATATTGTTTTTGCTACTTTCAAAATTTCTAGTAAGACTAGACTTCAAACCTTTCTAAATTGACCAAATTCATCCTTTTGTGATCCATAAAACTAAAGTTATGAATTTTTGAAGTTCTAGTTGATTTGGCTAAAATCTAAAAAATTTCCTTAAGTGTTAGAGGATGTCCCAACACCCAACCTTGAACAATCATGTATCCTTCTCCCGAGCCCTTTTTTAGTTGATTTTGCTTGAAAATTAAACCCTATAATACATAGTTTCTAAATCAACCTTGGAATCCCATAAAGGATCACCGAGGCAGACTCGGTGAACACTAGAAAACAACTCAGTGAGCTAGTCAAACCTAGAAATTCAGTTTTTCAGAATTTTCAGTTTCAAGTCAACTCCGGGAGGCCATAACTTTGTCGTTTTAACTTCGAATAGTTTCCATATCAGCTTTCAAAGCCTCCAAAAAAGCTCTGAATCAGAAGCTATGCTTCATCCAAACAATCACTTGTCAATCTCGAAAGTTGTGAAATATAAGTCTTGAAACCTAATTTCACTAAGTGTTAAAATTGCATATTTAGTTAAGGATTGAGTTATTCCAAAGTGTTATGTGGCATCACATTATGCGATTATGTGTACACACCTAGAAAAACATCAACTATGGTTGTTGAACTTAAAAGTGGAAATATATGTTATGTGTGACAATGCCATTTTAGTACTTTGGCATCGAGTTAAATAAAATATAGTGTACCTATGACATCAATATAAAAATAAGTGTGGTGTTTGGTAGGTTAAATTGTATTATAGATAAGATGTAAAATGACATTTTTTTCATTTTCAAAATATGAATATATTTATTTATTTGATATGATAAATTATTTAATTATTGGATAAATTTTGCTAAATTAGAGATTTATTGATTAATATAAATTTAGCTATATTAATTAATTAACAGATAGTTTATTAAGCTAAGTTATGATTTATTAATTATTTTATATAAGTTCATCAAATTAATAGATGTCGATTAATTTACTATTTTAGATAATGATAAATTATTTAATCAGTGGACAAATTTAACCAATTTAATGATTTATCATATTTTGATAACTACAAATTATTTAATTTATGGACAAATTTGACTTATTCAATAATTCATCAAATAATCTATTAAGCTAATTTAGCAAAAATATAAAACATCAGTTGCCCCCTAATGAGAGGGTTTAATTTGTTGATGAGTATTTATTTATTAATGATTAATGATTAATGATTATTTATTAATTAATTATTGATTATTGATTAATAATATTCAGGTTTTATAATGATTAAATTTGTTAACTAAGATTGTACTATTGATTAATGTTAGTTTAATGAGTATTTAATACTAATTAATGAGCTAACTAAAGTAATGTTCATTGAAAATGAATTAATATTGCGACCGCCCCCCCTTTCCTTTACTGGCAACAGAGAAAACCATCATCAAATACACAGAAGAAATCGGACCCAGTTGACACAGAATAAATCGATACGAAAATTCTAAAGAAATCGAGCAAAATAATCAACACAAACCCAACCCAAAAAATATGAAAGAAAATCAAACCCATTTCACCAAAATGGGTGAAATATGAGCCAAAAATTCTGATGAAGTCGAACAAAAATGTAAATAAATCGAGCAAAATTCTTAAGAAATCGAGCAAAATTGTGAATAATCAAAATTGAGATTAGAGGCTCAGATCTGGAAATGTAAATCATCACCACCTCTCACCCCATCAATTTCCAACAACAACACATAAGAAATATGCCCAAGACTGAACCAATATCAAACCATTTTATCCCCAGAACAACATAAATCAACATCCGAACAACATCACCACTGGCCCGAATTGACTCCCAAATCCAAAAAACAAATCGAAGGCAATGAGTCGGAAAAAATGAGGAGATCAAACACAACATTTGAACCAGAAAGAAAATTCAAGATCTGGTCCTTGTGGCTCAGATCTATAAAAATCCTCACAACCACAAGGTGAAACACAACGATGGCCGGAAACCATGCTGGCGACGGACAATCGAGAACACAAATCAAAGACAGCCCTCAAAAAAATGATAAAATTGTCAAAGTCACAACCCACCGAATCCAAAATGAACAGACTAGCCATCGGCCGTGGAGCGACGGCGGCCTTGGTGTAACGACAACCCAAATCTAACCCAAAATGAATGGAAGAACCCGCAGCCATGGAGCGACGTCGGCCATGGTACGACATAAACCACTCCCGCCGGACACCACTTCTACCACCGGTTGCCACCGCCTCGAGCGAGAAATACTCACAGGGCCAGAGAAGGAGAGAGATGTTGGGCCAGAGAGAGAGTGAATAGAGAGAGTCGCGGGGGCATAGTGAGAGAATGAGGAGCATAAAGGTACAATCTGAGGCGAACAGTAACTTATTGCACCAAATATGGTGCGATTGTGTATCATGTGTTGAAGAAATAAACGACTCCTTTTAAGAAGTTTTTGGAGCAGGCCAAGACGGGCCGAAGTTAAAAAAAAAAAATTGTTCTACAAAACGGATAATGTGCATTGTTGGGTCCATATAATTCATCTTATCTGGGCCTTATCACTACTAACAAACAATCCCTTAGCATTTTTAAAAGTGCTCCACGTGGAAATTCAATTATTTGATAGTCGAGGTATTCAAACTGGACAATGGAGTTGCTGCACGTTGATGGGAATTTAAATCCAATGAAGGAATTTCTCTTTCTAAAATCATCTTAGAATAATATAGAGAATGCAATTCGCATGCATTCAGGTTAATTCCTACTATCTAGAATGCAGATAAAAGCATGTATTTAGAATTTAAATCATAAATCATGCATAATAAAGATTTGAAGAACTTACTGTTAACTTGATCTCCAAAAAATAATAATATTGCTTGCGCCTTCTCCACGTGATGAATCTTCAATTCAACATCAAATCTTCTAACATATTCTCAATTCTAGGTTTGAATATTGGTGTGGACAAATCTATCAGACCTATAGGATTGGATAAATGAATAAAACACTAAGTAGAAGGGATGGGAAAAACCGTCCCCTTCAGAAATAATGTGTGTGCGTGTGTTTATGTGTAGTGCAGGTAGTGTATTTTCTTCTCATTCTCTCATATTTATAGAATATGTATTCGGCTAGGTTAGGGATCTAAGAAAATTTGGGTTGGGCTTCCCTACTGGGTCTTCACTAATTAAATTGAGCCCCATTTTAATTCAAGTCCAATAGAATATTAATTTGGATCACAGTAGAAATTAATATTAACTTACCCATCCAAATTTAAATTAAACGAATAATTTGGGCTTACTTTTTAATTAATTTATTTTCCGTGTTTGAGATTCTAAAATCCATTAATTGATTTAAGCCCACTACTGACTTTAATTAATTAATATATTTTGCCAAGAGTGGTCTCCTTGAAAACATTATTTATTATACGTTGGAATGAATTCCAAGTCGACCTGGCTTCTGCATAATAAAATTTTTATAAACACCTTTTGGGGATATCATCAACCCAGACTTTTTCGAGACACGATTCAATGCAATATCAATCCTAACACCACTAGATATTAATTACCACTGCCCAAGATACCAGAATTCTTAGGTTACAAAAAACCCACACCTATTGATAAGTCATAGCAGTGCATAATTAATATCATATGCTCATGTTATATACAAAGATTAAGAAATAAATAATCACTGAAATCTCATCTTTCATTAATTAGCAAGAAAGACTTATCTTAACGTGAATCCATTCAATGTAATACCACACCAGTGTCATTAGTCTGCCAAAGTTAGCATACTTCGGATTGATACTGTAACCTTTCATGATAGTTCGTTCAAGTCTATATAGGTTGTGAAACTTAGTATTCTTCTACAAGGTACCGAATGAGAGACATTTAGTAATGACATGACCACCATTCAGTCTACAATGCAGAAGACCTAGACATGTTTGCTTAATCATAAGTTCTAGTAAAATAACATAATAAGAAATACTAAACCAATGTGAAAAAATAAATTTCTTCTCATAGATAAGGAAATAAGGGTTACAATATACAAGCAGCTCAAAACATGATTATCATTATATACCTTAACAATCTCCCACCTATACTCAAAATATACTTTCGAGTATGCACTACTGCCTATTTACCCACTTATACAGAAAGCAGGTCTAGGTCCTTGATGCATCTAACTCACATCGCTTCCACATGACGAGTGAACGTCGTGTCGGGTAGGCTCTTAGGAAAATGATCTTTCTGGTTGTCCTCTGATGCAATCTTGCTCACCTGAATGTCTCATATGCGCACTATATCCTGTATTATATGATACTTACTCTCTATATGTATGCTGGCCTTGTGGGCTCGTGGTTCTAGGGAGTTTGCCACTGCAGCAGAGTTATCACAATAAATTGTGATACTCATTGGCATACTTGGAATCACTTTTAAGTCCAATAGGAAGTTTCTAAGCGATACAACTTCCTTAGTGGCTTTCGAAGCTAACACATATTTAGCTTCCATGGTAGAGTTTGCGATGCATTTCTGCTTCACACTTCTCCATGTTACAACTGAACCAATGAACACATAGCCAGAGGTAGATTTCTCCAAATCCCAATCAATCTGGAAATCTATGTAGCATACATAAGACTTCCTACTACCGAAGCATACAAAATTCGTCTTATCTCCTCAATCCTACTAGGTGTCTTTGGACACATATCCTAAGATTAGGTGATTCCATGCAGAAAATATTTTGGCATACTAAAAAGTATAAGCATAGTGCCGATATAGGATTCTTGAGATAGGCACGACATTCTCTTCTGGTGGTCACAGATAACCTTGATTTCAGGAATGTGTCCAGCTCCTCCCATATTGTTAATCTCAAATTGAGTAGATAGCCATCTTATTTCGTTTGACATTATCTTCTTGTTGTTTCCAATCAATAAGATGTCCTTTACGTAAATACCAAGCATATCGCATTGCCACCATAAACCTTCTTGTACACGCAGCTTTCATCAGGACACTGCTCAAATCCATGGGACTAGACAGTCTGATCGAAATATGTGTTCCATGATCTAGATGCTTGCTTGAGTCCATAAATGGACTTTCTTAAGCTTCCAGACCATGTGTTCCTTGCCCTTCACTATATACCCTTTAGGTTGTTCCATTTAGATGGTCTCCTAAAGACTTCCATTAAGGAAAGCTTTCTTGACGTCCATTTTCAATACTTCTCAATCCATGTAGACTGCAAGACTGCAATAGACAACATGATTTAGATCGACTTAAGCATAGCTACAGGGGAGAAGGTTTGATCGTAATTGATACATTCCCTCTGGGTATAACCATTTACCATTAGTCGTGCCTTGAAGAATTTCACATTCCCATTAGGTCCCCGTTTTTGCTTGTATATCCATTTGCTCCAATGGCATTACAGCCTTTCGGTAGGATACCAAGGTCCTAAACTTTCTAGTTCGAATTCTATTGCTTCTTCCCAAGCGCGACTATCTAGATCCTCCATAGTTTCCTTATAATTTCAGGGATCAGATTAATTTAGGCCAAGAATTGAGTCTGAAGACTCTCCTAAACCAATGAATCTATCAAGTTCTCTAGCAACCCTTCCATTACAACGAGGCTCTACAATCTGAGGTACAGAAGTTGATGAGTTTCGTGCATTGTTTTTGTGTGATGTGGCTTGAACAATTGATACTGTGGTTCATCTCATTTCTTCAAAATCAATCACACTTTTGGCTTTGTGATTCTTAACATGATCTTCATCTAAAAATCTAGCGTTAGTGCTTATGAATACCTTGTTATCACGAAGACTATAAAACTCATACCCTTTCGTACCTTTGGGTTTCTCCAACACATGTGTTGGACAACCTTGCACTCTGAGTCTCTGAGATGTCCTAGATTGAACTTGCGTCTAGTTCAAAACTCATGTAGTGTTGTTGGTACTGATTTTGATGGTAAGTTGTTTAAAGTGTAGGCCGTTGTTTCTAGCGCATATCTCCAAAACGAAATGGGTAATTGAGGATAACTCACCATTGATTGAAAAGGATGTTCGATTCCTTCTTTCAGCTACGCTATTCTGCTGAGGTGTGCTAGACGCAGTCAGTTGCGATTGTATTCCCACCTCTGATACGTAGTCCAAAAAATCATGGCTAAGATACTCGCTCCCACGGTCAGACCGTAGATACTTTACGATGAAAACTCTCCACAAGTGCTCTGAATTCTTTAAATTTCTCAAAGGATTCTGACTTGTGTTGTATCAAATAGACATATCCTACTTTACAGTAATCATCAATAAATGTTATGAAGAACTGGAAGCCCCCTTTAGCTTGAGTTGACATTGGACCACATACATCAGAATGAACAAGCTCAAGTAGGATTTGCAGGTTGAGAAATGTTCTGTTGTAAGATCCATAAGTTGATCTTGACCCACCAATCTTTGGATCCTCCTAGGATTAGCATGGCCAAGTCTTAAGTACCATAAGTATATTTCGTTCATTGTAAAAGAAGGAGACTTTCTCTTTCTAGAATAAGGTGATGTGTTATGAGACTCAATCAATTGAGTGAGTTGTGTATTTACTATGGTGTATAAATTATTTTGCATAGTACCATGAAAGATAAACGAATCACATTTCTCAATACAACATGCATCATTAAATGAAATCGAATATTAGCGGACTCGGAACGTGCTATCCTTGAGGATCACGCTGTCCCAATAAAAGTTTCTTTAGTTTCCCACTTAACAATTATTATTAACTTAGCTAGCGGTAAGGAAGGTGTCGATCCCACAGAGAAATTGTGAAATTTCGCTAAGTAATTACATCACTGGATTGTTGGCTATGTTGTCACACCTTAAGTAGAAGATGTGTGAACAAGGTAAATAAAAGTGGAAAACTAACTAGCAAGTAGGGAAGATGACAGACAATAGACATGCAGAACTTTCAAATGAACTATCCTAATGAATTTCTTGCTTAATGTAAATTAACTAGTGTTAACTAAACTATGTTATAAACAAGTAGGATTAAATTAAATATGACGTCTGAAAAGATAATCTGCCTCAGACTTGCCAAACTAGTGCAACTGAATTGAAATTAAACAAGTCAAATAATCAGACAAAATGCATTAAATAAGGTTTCGCCTTTTTGGAAAAAGGCTGCAGATAGGCATGACAAAGCAACTGCAAAGGTAAAAAAAATACGGTTTGTCTCTCATACTTTTACTCCTAATTGGCTAACAGCCATGAAATAAAGCAAATAACATGCATAATATTCCTAAAACAACCTCAAATATTTATACAACTGAAAACTTCAAAACTCCATTTTTATCCATCAATCTGTCCATCGGAAAACTAAGCTCCGGCAACATGAGTGACTAAAACTGAAAATGTAGACCTTAACTACCACTTAACTTTTAAATCAGACATTTTAAATAGAAAAACATGCACAATCTAGGCTAATGCATAAATTAAACTAGGGAATACTCTTTTCTGAAAATCTGATAAAGAAACTACCTAACTACTGAACATGAAAGTAAGATTTTTTTTCATCAAACAGCATAGAAAGCTCTGAAACTCCAAGATCTCATGGAAACTTGAACAAAACAAAAAAAGAAAACAACGAAAAATCGAAATCGCATCACAAGAGCATGGAAACTAGATGGAATGCAAAGAATAGAAAGCTGAAACTAAGCTAAAGAATAAGCAAGAGGCTCCACGACATCAAGCCGAAGGGATGCCTATTCGTGACATGTTCACTCATGCGCCCATCCGAAAGCCACCAATAGGACCAAGAATTAAGGCAAACAACTTTGGACTCAAGCCAACCCTCATCTCAATGGTTCAACAAAACCAATATACAGTGGTCGAGTAATGGAAGATCCCAATGTGTATCTAGCAAAGTTCTTGGAGATAAACAACACCGTCAATGTAAATGGAGTTTTTGATGATACTATCTGCATGAGATTGTTTCCTTTCTCTTTAAGGGACAAAGCAAAGCAATGGTATCAAAGTTTTGCACCCGATTCAGTAACAAGTTGGAAGGACTTAGCACATAAGTTCCTCAACAAATTGAAACTTAAAGCTGAGATCACCTAATTCCAGTAAAGAAATCAAGAGTCTCTCTACAACGCATGAGAGCAACTTAGGGAGCTCTTGAGAAAGTATCCAAACCATATTTTTGGGGAGGACCATCAAGTTTGCATCTTCTACCATGGGTGCAACATAGAGGTGAAAAGATTGCTAGATGCCGCAATGAGAGGTTCGTCCTATTGAACAAAGGGCATGAGGCAGCCATTAGAGTCATCGAAGACATGGCCACCACAAGTTATGAATAGCCGCAGGAAAAGCAAGTGCAAATCATGAAGAAAGTAGCTGCAACCTCAGAGGCCGACCCAATGAGTTTAATTGTAGCACGACTTGTTGCTTTAAATACCATGATTGTACTAGTCTCAAATAAGAATAGGGCCAACCAACCAACCACAACATATAGTCAAAGAGGTTAACTACGTGAACCAAGGGGGGCATCAAAGGAATCACAACGGTTACCACCTCAATCAAGGGGAAAGTCAATATTATCTAGATAATCATTCTCATCCTAACCTTCTCTATTCAAATCTTAACCATTTATAGGACTTTTTGATAACATTCATGGAAAAAACTGAGATATACATGGAGAATTCTGAAAGCCATTTTGAGAAGTTGGAGCATACGGTTAGAGTTATGGGAACTCAAATGAACATGATGGAGAAACAAATCGGACAAAATAGTCGTAGTAGTAAAAAACCAACACCATCAAGGTCAGTTTCCGAGTCAACCAATGGTCAATTTCAAGGAGTAGTACGGCAAGGCAGTATATTTGAGTAGTGCAACATCCTACGACGATCCCAAGATCCTGAAGTCATAGCCTATTAGAGTACAAATTAAGGATAATGGTGAAAAAAGAGTGGAATAAAATGAAACCTCAGATCCTGCAGTTCCCAAACCTATGACAATCTTGTTTTCTCAAATGCTGCAAAAGAAGAAATTAGACAAGCAATTCTCCAACTTGCTAGACGTATTCAGAAAGGTACATATCAATATACCTTTGGTAGAAGCTCTATAATAGATGCTCAATTATGCCAAATTTCTGAACGATGTATTATCTAAAAAGAGGAGATGTGGGGAGTATGAAACAATAAGTCTCTCCGAGAATTGCAGCGCAGTCATCCAAAGAAAGTTTCTTGAAAAGTTGAAGGACACTGACAGTTTCTATTGGGGTTTTAAACATTCCATTGAAGGAATCCCCTTTCCTGGGATCTACTAGGTTAATAAAAGAAACTACTTTTATCGATTTAATTATCCTACTTATACTAGAACGCAAGTAAGGCATGTATTTCATAGAATTTAAATCCTAAAACATGCTTCTAGTTAGTTTTCGAGAATTCCTTATTGAATCTACAAAGATTCGACTATGGCTCGCTCATTCTCCACGTGTACCGAATAGTTTCAACCTTAGATCTTCTAATCTGTTTCATACTCCTAGGTTTGAATACTGTGGTGGAACAATACCTATCAAACCTATAGGACATGAAAGAGAAAGAAGAGAACTAGAAAAAAACCTAGTGGTTTTCGAAAATAGTGATGGTGTGTGCTTGGTGGTTTTCGATTATCACTAGCTAGGTTTAGGTTAAAGTGTCTTTCTCTTCTTTCTTTTCTCCTATATATAGAGATGTATGTTGGGGATTTAATTCCAATGAAGGAATTTTTCCTTTTTCCAAGATCTTTCCAGGATGATATAGAAGAATTAATTAGCCAATTTCATTTACATATGTGCTATCTAGAACGCACATAAACACATAATTTAGAACTAAGTCCTAAATCATGCTGCTACGGATCTGAATACTTACAGTTATTAGATCTTCAAGGATTTGATGATTGCTTGCGCCTTCTCTACGTGTAGATCTTGATATCTACCCTAGATCTTCTAACCTATTCCCAATTCCAAGTTTGAATACTGGTGTGGGCAGTA
>JAYDZE010578921.1:0-11311 GCA_034509125.1 Monilaria moniliformis
GTGTGAACTTGAAATTGAATTATATGTAGTAAAATTAAAAGGGGTTGGTATTTAACTTTCTTCAATTTGGATCACATGCTCGTTCAGATTTCTGGAAGAATCTAGTTTGTTCGATAAAATCTTCCCTGAGAGTGGCTCGGTAAGTCTCTTGTTCGATAATATATATGAATTTTATTATATCTAATATTATTTTAATTAAATTATAGGCCTAAATTAGCATAGAATTTATTATTTTTCAGAAGCATGAGTCGCACTCGCGAATGTGTAGTGTGAGAGTTATCTAATATATATATATAGAAACATTTGTGATGATATGATGCTCATACCAAAATCCATTTGTTTTTAAATGGCGAGTTGCTTTGGACTTAATTGATTTGTAGATGTCATCTTCTTTTTTATTTTGTTTTTTAGGAACAAGATATATACTATCTCATGAATTTAATGTATATTAAAATGTCTTTTAAATAATTTATATTTGTACAAATTAGATCAAAGTCAAATAAATTGAAAAGATAATCTGTATTTTCAAAGAATTGAACTAAAAATCTCTCACTAAATATGAAGGCATGAAAGCGTATTATTATGTAGAAAAAGTGCGAGTTTTTTTTGTAAATAAAAGGTATTCGTAAGACTGAGATATAAAGTAGAGCGTGTGGTCATGTCCTAAAAATGAGAGTTATATATTTTTCATAAATGCCAAATAAGATACTTGTGCTATATTTTTTTATTGAAAGCAGAGAATATAATATATGCAACTAAAATCCAGGAAAGAAAAAAAAATCCATAACTCAAATTTAAATGAGCTCAAAATGCAGTAAGAGAAAAGCCCAATAATCCCGTATTAAGAGAAAAGCCCAATCCCGTAGTGAACTATTTTCCGGTTTTGTGAGCCCATTTGGGATATGGAGTGTGGACTAATGACAATTACTTCGTGCGTTTAAAGATTTGATGACAAAATACACTTGGGTGCATACGGATGCATGGTATATTCAAGTAAATTTAATTTTAGTTGTAATTAGTGAAAATGAATTAGAGATTAATGAATTTTTTAAAATAATTGATGAATCCTAATTATTTAGCTAGATGAATTTTATAAAAATTTAATCCAGATACACCCAAATTTTTGTCGTACATTGAGATACACACAGAAATTTTTACAATATCCATAAGTCAGAAGGGATTTAAAATTGATGAATTTGAAGTTGTTTGATTTTGAAAGTCATTCTTTTGAAATCTCTATATGGATATAAAGTAGATATATGTAAAGAATGTGAAATTCATGATGTCAATAATTCTTTGGCAAAGTATCCGAGCCTTGTGGCCTAGTGGCAAAGGCGGTGATATGAAGGGACTCTCCTCAGTGAGGTCCTGGGTTCGATAGTTGGGCCGTGTGTGCACCCGGGTCCAGCTCCACCCGCCGGCCCGCCGGGTGGGCCAAAGCTGGGCCCCTAAAAAAAAAAAAAAAAATCTTTGGCAAAGTTAAACAAAACAATCTTAATTATTGTTTTATAAACTGAAGTAAGAAATAGAAGTTTACTTGAAGTTATAAATTAATATATCTATATATCATTGTTTGACATAAGTGAAATGTTATTAATTGTGAATCACACACATAAGCCAACAACAAAGCAAAGAAATTTAATATATAGACTGTAGAGATCAAGGAAAGAGGAACAAAATCTCATGCAAAATGTTGAAATGAATACCTAATTAATAAGAAAAGGTGCAAATTTGATTTACTTAAGCAGATGAGGATGTTAAAAAATCAAATCCTTGACCAAGAAAAGCTCTTCCGACACACATCTTCAGAGTTGGCAAGACATCCGTCTCCACCTCTTGTGCAGCAACCTGTGTGATTTTCATCAATAGTTCAATATTATTTCACCAGTTCATGTAGCAATACAGACATGAAATTAAGGAGACTTACATGCAAAGTGAAGGTCAAGACATAATTTTCCGCATGAGAAGCCAGATTAGAGCTTCTAACATGGAATCTTTTGAGGGAATCAAGCGCCTTGTAGAGAAGCACAGCAACTCCTCTTTCTCTGTTGGACACTATTCGCACGTAAAAACCTCCTTCTTCAACTTGAAATACATCCATCTGCAAAACTTAATTAACTTATAATTGATCTTATTCATTTAAGAAATATTGATTAAGATTACCTTGGAAACCTTGTTGATTGTGGGACTAGGACATGAATTGGTAGCATTTGTTATCTTCAACTTTGATTTATTTTTAGTGAGCCGTGTGAATGATGAGTCGAGGCCGGCGATCTCAGATCTTAGCTTCTTTGCCTGCTTTTGCAATTCCTGCACATACAGAACTGCGTCTGCAACTATTGAAGCTTTATCCATCTGCACCATCGTATCCCCATAATTATTAGTATACAATAATATGATCCAATGTATGCAAGCTTACATATAATAAAAATTAGATCTGGGAGGAAAACCTTAGTAATATTAGGAACCAATGAGCGCAAAGCGTAGAGCTTTTCCTTCATCCGGCGGCGGCGCCTTCTCTCCGAAATCAAAGTCGTGGATCTATCGGTCTTTTTCCTCTTCTCCGGCGAGGAATCCTCCTCCTCATCCCTTTCCCCTACATGGTCGTTATGAGTGCTGCGATTAAACTCTGCCACCGGATTCATCAATGTAACGTCGTCGTTCAGACAATCGAAGTCGTATATTTCAGAAGTGAAGTTGAGAATAGGATCATCGACTACATTGTCTTCGCGGAATAGATCCATAAACTGATCGTTGAAGTATGCGATCTCGAAATCGGGGTTTGCATATTGCTCTTCGATTGCAGTTTCTTCTCCACCCCTCGCTTCCATTTTCTGATTCCTTTGTATTTCGTTTGAAGATTTAAAGAGTTGACAAATTTGAAGAGATAATGCTCGCCTTTGCCTCTTGTGTAATATGTATTTGACATTGAATTGTTTATTGATTCAGACATTGTTAGCTTCTCCAGTTGTAGTGGATCACGTATACAAACTAAATAATATTTTGCTTCTTGGTCAAATACTTTTTTTCTCCCTAATCTATTGTGTATAATGCGGAATTGAAATTATATAGTGACATTTAATTCACAATTAAATTAAATCAAATACAAAAAAAAGATTCATAATTAAATGTAACATAATTATTAACAGTTTGCTTATATTCCTAAAACTACAAGTTTCATGATTTGATTTAATATATTTAATGAATTTTATTTATTCAGAAAACTATATTATATCCCTAAACAGCTGCATGTGTACAGCCTGGCATTTTATATCCCATTTATTACAGCCTGACATTTGAGCTCGTATGATTATTTTTTTTTAGTAATTGCTAGTCACTATATTTTAGTTATGTATCGTCTGGTTAATGCCTAGCGTACTCTTACAAAATTGATATAAATATGGCATGCCAGATAAAAGGACGGCAGAACCATGATTCAGATTAAAGAAAATAATAGAACGATCCCAAGAGGTTTGAATACTTTTAGCAAAAAAAGAAAAAGAAAAAAAGTGATGATATAGTTATTATGTGGCATATATGAGTTACTTCTTCCATTGTTGTGTGTTAAGGGCTGTTTGCTATTTTGGTTAGGATAGCCCATATTAAGATAAAACTCATGATAATCTATTTCATGTTGGAAAGACTCGCTTGTCTAAAATGTTTTTTGGTTCCGCATGATAGTATTCATGTTAATAATAGCCATCGTTTTATTTCTATGATTGGATTAATGTTTGTAATGTGGTATGACCATAATACACTCAGGTAAAATTGTAAAGAACGTTAGGGGCATTTGAGTGCACAATGTTGATAAAGAGGGTTTCTTTGTTTGGAGAGCCAAGAGGGGATTACACTGACATTTCCTCTGGCGCGAACAACTTAGTGGCTGGAAGAGCTTGATTATCTAAATAAATCATCTCCATTAGGCAGATTATCTCAATGTTAGCACAATGGATCGAAATCAAAATACAACCATTATTGACAAATTTGTTGTCAGCAATGGGATGGATCATTGAACTCTTGTGTTCTAAATTTCAACAAAACGCATAAACACACAGACAGTACATACACTCACATTTTTGCCCATCTCACACACTTGCCGCAACTCAACACTTAATTAATAATCGAAGATTCTAACTAATTATGCACAAAACTCCATAAATTATATATAATCAAACCAAATATGATGAAGTCAAAACAACTAGATCAGAAAAATCAAATCAAACGAATATCTTATAGTTAATTGGGGAATTGAGGTCGGCAGAGAAGAGGTAGTGGTGGAAGTCCTCGTGAGTGAGCGTGTGGCGCGTGAACTTGGCAATGGGTAGCGCTTCCTGAGGATTTTTTGCACGATGTTCTCCACTACCAAGCAATGACTAATCACATAGATTTATGCACAGCCAGACATGGATCACAGAATTCAGAATTGCTATATTCACCGAATGACGACATGCGAAGACTCAAAATGAGCCCTTGCAAACCTTCCACCAAATTCATACATACAGATCCCTAAAAGTCGACGAAAAATTAGGATAAAGGATTTTATGAAATCATACATTATTTGGATGGCGCGCACGCTAGTGTTCCACTTCGCAAAAATCGCAAGACAAAAGTGGTGACAATTAGGACAGACGATGAATTTGTGGTTGGGTTCAGCATGAAATGTAATTTCGCTTCGATGGATAACTGCTTGAAGAGGAGCATCTATGGAATCCAGAGATTGAATTCACCCTATCAGCCAGATTGAATTCACCCTATCAGCCCCCTTACGATAATATATCCGACCTATTCATTTTGACACAGCAACATAAGGTTTACGAAATTAACATGGACACGTCAACGGGCCTCCCTTCAAACACGGGCCTCCATGTTTGCAAAACATACAAACCAAATACCTATAAATAATTTATCCTAATATGGATTAGTCCATGTAGCAAACATGCCCTAATTGTTTCTTGTTTTAAAAATTCTAATTGAGAGTAATTTAATCAGTTGACATCACTGTTTACTATATAGTGAAATGTTTTTAGGGAAAATTGTTATTCCATAAAGAACACATACAAGTATTATTTGCAAATAGGAGTATTACAAGATTAATGGTGGAATTTGAATCATAAACTACTTTGCTACATATACGAGTCACATTGTTTGATGTCCACGAAAAAACATTGTAACTAGATTATAATCCACACAAAGTGAACGCTTGCAACGATGGTAACCAAAATTTTGCACACAAGTCTCATCTAGTCTTATTTTTTTGTCGTTATAAGTTATAACCCCAACCCTAATAACAATATTGTCCAACTTATCCCCACACTCTATATTTTCTAAGAATCCAAAAAAGGGTTGTATCCTATTCAAGAGAAGAGCGTTATTGTCCTCCCACCAACGATCTCATCATTCGAGCGAAAATAGCACAGGATTATCAAACTATAAAAATGTTTGAAGAAAAAACTTCCGAGGCAGTAGTGACAAATTTCTTTAGGCTCCGTTTGATATCACGGAATTTGGGATTTGGAATTGGAATTAGAGGCACCAATTCCAAATCCATTGTTTAGTACAATGTAAATATTTAGATTTGGAATTTAATTCTAATTCCAAATCCTTTAATTGCACAATTTGAATTCCATAGTTAAAGTAAATATTTAGAATTTCATATGCCTAATGTGTGCTCACACACTCACCTTCTCTCTCTCACGCCCTCTTCTCCCTCCCTCTCTCTCACACACACGCCATCTCTCTCTCTCTCTCTCTCTCTCTCTCTCACACACACACACACACACACACACACACACACACACTCTCTCTTTCTATCTCTCTTACACACATGTCTCTCTCTTTTTTTCTCTCTCACACACACTCACTCGCACACATACATATACCCTCTCTCTCTCTCACACACTCTTTTTTTCTCTCTTTCTCTCTATCTCTCTCTCACACACACACCTCTCTCTCTCTATCTCACACACACACACTCTCTCATCCACACACACACACCACTATCTCCCTCACACTCTTTCTTATTTTTTTGGCATATAATTTTTATATTATATCCAATTTTTAGTCACTTCATTCAAAAGTTTCATAATTTGTTCTTTAGACTTTTTAGATATGTATTTGGATTATATCAAACAGATAATGTAATGGAAGGGTGTGTTTGGTACCATGGAGTTGTTTAGTACCAGATTTATAAAATAAATGAAAGATACACACATACACACACACAAAAATACTCTAAATGCTACATAATGCATATAAATATAAAATAAAATAAATTATTCAATTAAAAGTTAATGTCAAATTTTGGTTACTTTTTTTACTTACCAACCAAAGTTTTAGAATTACAATACAATTATATATCGATTATTTAATTTTACCAAACAAAGGATTTAGAATTGAATTAGAATTCGAATTGAATTAGAATTCTATAACTTCAAATTTAATTCTATAAAATTACAATTCCAATTCAATTCCAAATCCATTCTACCAAACACACCCTAATGGAATTTGGGAAATAAATTAGAAAAAATTGAGAATAATGAAATAATTGGGATGAAAAATGAGAAGAAATTTGAAGAAAATGAAGAGAAAAATGGTTCTCAAGTATGAATAAAGTGGTAGAGAAATATGATATTTATAGAAAATGATTGAGATAAAAAAAATAAAAAAATGATCATATTTCCGTTTTCAAACGATAAATCCGAAAGAAAAGAAAAAGAAAAAATATTTTTTTTTGAAAATTTTGATTTTCTGAGAAAATATAAATAGATTAAAACCGCCGAAATTTGGTCAAAATGTCGCACCGCTATTGGTCGAGATGGCCGCGTACGGTGCGCGCGCGGCGGAAAACTGAGAAATGGCTCAGCCTGGCTGCCATTTCGCCAAAAGTGAGCCGCAAAGCGGCCTTTCGCCACTACAAAAAGATTCAAGCAATATAAAAAGATGAATATATTAAATAAAGAAAATATGCAATCATATGAATTCTCCACGTGTCCTCCCTTCTCTATTAGTTTTGTCTGCAATTGCACCGGAGAAATGAGAATGGAACTCCAACACACATTTCTATCAAATTTATGCATACCGATTCACTGAGTTCCTCAATCAAACTTTCTAGAACTACGACCGATAAATAAATATCTGAAGTTTTTCTTCCGCATTTCGACTTCGATTTCTATTTTTGCGGATTTATGACCGGCGATCATCAATACTGATATCGTATCAGTGAGGCGGAGAAATTGTTCGGATTGGAGATGATGCATGTGAGCGGCGGAGCTTCATTGCGGCGGCTCTCATTTAGGGATTAGATCAAACTGCTCGAAGCTGATATCCAACATGCTAATACTCTGTTAGTTGTTGTTGTTGTGCTCCTTTTTTCTTTTTTTTTATTGCGTGATTTTTGGTGGTTGTATTTTGGTTTTTCGACGCTCTATTTTTTTTTTCATGTATAATTTTTGCTTATCTTATTCGTTTACTTAGCTTTAATTATTTGAGGTATTTGTGATTTTTATGTTAGAATTTGGAGTGATTTGGAATAATGTTGTTTATGCCTTTACTCTGGTTGGAATTAGTGAATATTGACTGGTTTTGAGCGTATGCCGTGTGTAATGCGTTAGAACAGCTAAGATTAAGAATATTTGGAAACCTAAAAACAATACGTGATAGCTGTGGTGATTAACCTACTGAGTTTTGTGCTTACTCATTGGCCTTTTGTATTAATAGGGGAGATTTTTGGTGCTTTTGGTTATAGAAATTCTTGTTTTGCCTACTGATTTAGATATACTTTGTGGTTTAAGTGGCTAAGCATTTGTTTTATCATTTCAAGTTTAAACAAAATTATTTTATAGTTTATACAACAAAATGCTTGTCTCTAGCTTTTGAATTGTCCGTAATATTAAATTAATTTGGTTGTGGAAGTGCTTCTTAAGAAATTATTGAGTGAATAATTTGTTAGCTTATTGAGCTGGATTTGTACTCTAGATCCTTTTAAAGGGGTTATTGGGCCCATTGATGTTTCTTTAATGTGGTTAAGAGTTCAGGTATTTCGATATATTTACATAGAATTTGATTATTTTCCACCTGTGATTTCAGAGCATCAGATTTTCCACGTGAGTACGACGGTGCATGCTTGCAGATGAGAATGTCATACAGCCCTGTAGCACATTTCTTCCTTTTACTAGTACAATGGACTGACTGCCTTCTTGCTGGCGCACTTGGACAGTTGAGTACCCTAATTTATAAGGTTAGTTCTTGTCTTGCATGATATGATTTCTGTAATGATCATTACATGCAATGGAATTCAATGCTAAGCGCTTCTTCTGCTTGATGCTCATCATCCCCGATTGTTTCGCCCAGTTGGTGTTGAAATCATGGTATAAGCGTATGTTGATGGCGCCACCACTACGTCTACTCACAAGAGTAAAGCTAGCATTAGGGAATTCTATGGTAAGCTTCCTGGTCTGATACTGATTACAGTTCTTACCAGTGAGACTTGTAGTTGATGGTGGTATCTTGTATCCAGCTGTTATTTATCCCCCTTTACTTCAACTTCAGAGCGGTGTTACTGATTCAGAAGATAAGAGGCAGAAAGCTGTATGCACGGAGAGATACAGGAGATGTGATGAGGAGAAGTATGTGCATTTCTCAGAAGTAAATCTTCAAGGGGAAGAAGCTTCTCTTCGATAAGAATAGGGATTTGAAGAATGTGGGATTTGCATGGAGATGAGAAGTAAAGTACTTTTGCCAAACTGTAACCATGAGGCGTGCCTCAAATGCTACGGAGAATGGTACTCTCTCTCTCTCTCTAATGTATCAAAATGTTGATATATCGCTACAATGTTTGCCTTTGATTACAGATCTGTATGAAATGAGCATGTTCCTTTTCCACCATCTATTGAGAATTTCATGTTCTGCTAGTTTTTTAAACAACTAGCACTGTTTTTGGTTACCATTTCTTTTTTTGTGCCTTCCGATCTCACCAGCCCTTGATGCACTTTTTAACAAGTCGTGTCATACTATCTAACAAACGATAAAGGAAATGAAAAAACAGGACCTTCTGCATATCATCTAAATGCTGAAGGATGCAGTTCCGTTGGTCCTTTCTCGAGACAAAGGTTGTTGTAAACTTATTTGTCTACAACTACTGCTTGATAGAGTAAATTTCTTGATTTTCACTTAGGTGGGATTCTAAGCATTACTGTTTAACATAAGATTCTGATGCATGTGTCGAACCATTTCATCAAATTCTTTGTGTGCTAGTTTGACAACGGTTTCGATTGCAGGCATTAAAGATCACAGTCGTGCCCATTTTTCCATGATAGCCGAAAGAGAGTAAATTCGGGTGATCTATGGATCTTTCTGAATGGCAGTGAGAATTTAAAGAGGTTGTTCACTTATGTTGATAAATTGCCTCTGATCGTCCCTGATACCAATATTCGACACATATATAGAAGGTGATTAACTAGCTTGCTATTTGAGGCTGGATACAATTCAGGTATTCTGATGCTTAAGCGGAGTTAAGCATTGTCTGCGACAATTGCTCATGTATACAGCTCGATTTGGAAAGGTTAAGTGGTTCATCCTACTACTGGTAATTAACCTAACCTTGCTACATGTGAGAATTAGAGAAAGAAAATGTGAATGATTGTACCCGTTTCATGTATCAATAACTTGTGAATGCATCTATAGGTAGGACTCTGTCTTATTCGTATTAGTCTACGACTCTTCTTGTTCCTGTCTACGAAAGATATCTGAGGTTATGATGGCCAGAATAAATAAGTGTTTTAGGTAATCTTGGTTGACGGATGCGTGTCGGTGTGCCGTTTTGCAGCTCGATTTGTGTATTCTGATTGTGTGGTTTTGCAGTTATGCGATTGAGGTGCTAGTTGTTTCTTTCGGTGATATTGTCTAAAATTTATTTTTCTAACTAATTGTTTCTTGTTTGTGTGAGTTCACTACTGGCCTTTTACATACAATAAATGTTATATTTTTATTTAGGTTAATTACATTTTATGACTAAGATTATTCGGTCGAGTTGCAAAAATGATCTAATTTTTAAATATGCCAAATAATAATAATAATAATAATAATAATAATAATATTTCATATTGTAGTGGCCAGCCCTGTGCAGAGTCGCAAAACATTTGCTGTTACTTAGTAGGCTTTTGGATCTTGTACTGAAGTCTGAAGGCCCAAATCAATATTCTTAAGGCATAATTGGATAAAGAGTTAATGCTGTAAGGTCGATGCAACATGATAAAAATGTTGAACACTATTCTTTTAATTTTATTTTTTTTGTTGTGAGGTCACTGTCTTTTAATTTTTATTTGCTGCGAGGAAAATATGGAACTCAATTTTTTATTTTTTTTGAGAAGATGGAATACTAGTATACTAGTTTAGGTGGAGAATAAACAATTATTTAAAAAACGTAATACATTGTTAGATTTGTTCGCCTACAGGAGATAATTGGGTTATAGCCCACATTCATGCTTGGACGGATTGTCCAAATGTTCATTTGGGCTACGCCTTCAGTTATGCCTCTGATTGTTAACAGTTTTTTTTTCGTGTTTCTCTTCAACGTAGTATAATAAGATACTCTATTCGTCCACGGAGAGGAGTATGGTCTTATTACCATTTTCATCTATACACTAGGAGATATAGTGTTTCTATCTTAGGACATTAATCTCTTATATGCTGTCATCATTTACATTTAATATTTATAAAAAATTATTATTTTTTTACTATTTATCGGGCTCAAGACTTTTAATCCAATATTTATTCAACACTCAATATTCATTATGGATTCCATTTTTATTTAAAATACATCTCTCCAATATTTTTCTTAAAACTCATGGTCTTTTCTCCCAGCACACTCTTCGTAGAGGGACAATATATTATCATATATATAAGTTAATAGTGATTATTATAAAGTCTGTCAGTTCGGCCATATTTTAACATTGATTTTTTAACAATTCAGTACAATTTTATATATAACTTGATAATAATTTTCTTAAAGTCTGTGTGTCACTTTCAGCTATATTTTAACATTGAATTTTTGACAAAATAATACAATTATACTGTAACATTCAGTTATATTGTTTACAAATTGAAATTACCTCACGGAAGATAGCCCTGACGTAATTACTTACAGGATTAAAAGACGCTTCTGTTTATGAACAAATTCTTGGCCACACACACAGTAGCGGATCCAGACAACAAATATAGGGGGGGCGGAAATTCTTTTTAAATATAATACTTAAATATGTTTTTTATAATAAAGTAAATAATATATTACAATTCAAGTAGCACTAACGTCTGT
>JAYDZE010578932.1:0-11310 GCA_034509125.1 Monilaria moniliformis
GGGTGTAAGGAGAAATTATAAGTAGATTTTGCTAGGGCAACTCACCTCTACCCATTCCAACGACAGGTGTGAAAAAGGCCTGCGCAATCCCTTAGATAGCTTTAGTTAGTGCATCGTTGTTAGCTTAATCTCTGTTGCTGTTTCTTTCTTTTGAAGCTCTATTGTGGCAAGTGTAATCGAAACTCAACTCTTTCTTTCCAAGTTTTATTGCTAAAGTTCTAGTTCTATTTCATTCTCGCTTTGAGTACTTCATTTCCGTTTAAGAATTTCAAGCTTTTGTAGTTTAGCAAGTCTTTTAATATCAAGTTTATAATGTCTTCAATGGTAGTTTGCAGTTTAGTTTCTGTTTTTAAGACCGTCGCTTTAGTTAAGATCTTTCAATTTTCGCAGAGTTAAAATGCTTTTCAGTTTAGGTAGGTAAAACAACTTTCAAGTAGCCCAGTGCAATGGTAGTCAATAGTATTTTCCTTGAAGTTTCCATGGTTTAGATCGCCAGCCCAAGTTCTTACGGGTCAAATGTGATTCTCTGGCTCCTCTGAATGGAGCTTGGAGGTTGGAGATGGTGATTGACACCTGGCCGGTTAGTTAGAGAGTGCCGCTTACCTTTTTCAGCCTGCAGCAAAATGCATACAGGGTAGTACAACTCCCTCCTGAGTCAGTCCCTGTGCACCTATTTTAATTAGTCCTTTTCTTGCTTTCCTTAGTTAATCTAATTTAGATTAGTTTAGTAATATAGTTTAGTTTAGCTTAGTTAACCTCGTTCAATATTTTAATCCGCTTTCTTTTTAATTTCCAATTAATCAACCAGTCAGTAGCCCAATTCGTTCCTAGATTCAGTAGTGTCTTAGATTCAGTAGTGTCTTAGTTTTAGCTAGATATTGTTTTCTTCCAGCCTTTACTCAGTTTTATTTACTTTTCCAAGTCCAGTAGGGTAGTTCCCCCTCTCAAAAACCCCAAGCGTGGCGGCATCGCCAACCCCTTGAAAATACCCTATCAACTAGGGCTAACCATACATCTCTCTGTGGGAGCGACACTCGTGCTTACCATATACTAGTCTATAGTATTTTGGAGAGTAAGGGGAACTACAAATAATCTTTTATTCGGGCAGCTCGTGCCTAGCCAACGACAGCGCGCAAAAACCCGGCGATCAGTCGTAAAAGGACAAAATGAAGCTATGGCATGATAAAAATATTCGCGAAAATGAGTTTCACGCTGGCCAGTTAGTGCTCCTGTTCCAGTCCAGGTTGAGAATGATGCTTGGGAAACTAAAGTCAAAATGGAAGGGCCCGTATGTTGTCACTAGAGTCAGGGAAAATGGAGCTGTGGATATTAAGAGAATGGATAATGAAGCAGAACCATTTGTAGGCAATGGTTGAAGATTGAAACCTTACCAAAAGGCAGCTGACGCCTGTATGGTGGAAGAAATTCTACTATACACAGTCCGTTAATTGGAGTAAATGAGAGAGACTCAGAGCCTTACGCTTGCCAGTTGAAGTGTCCTAAATCAACAATAGCATAAGGCACTGAGGGAGTTGTACATAGTAGTTAATTTCTTTATTTTTTTCTAAGTTATTTCCTTTTAGTTTTCAACTTTTTTTTCTTTTAAATTTGTGCAGCTTCGTCCATTCAAGGTGAAAGCCACATGGCAGGGCAAAAGAGCCGTTGAGCTGCAGTCATAGTTATAATTCAAAAGGGGCAAGCAAATCTTGGCCGCAGAAAAAGCTCGATAAGCCAAATCAAGTAAAAAAAGTCAACGGCTAGGAGGGGTGGTACGGGCGGATCCTGCAAAGGCTGAACCGTATTTGCAGCCTTAATGCACGCAAATGACCAACAAACCAGCCATAAAAATGCCCTGATTCTAGTCTTTAAATTTCCATTTTCCCCATTTCACTTGTCCATTTCCACACTCAACACCAAAAACAAAATTTTAATTCTCTCTGCAATTCCAAAAGAAAACCCAAAACCTCCCTAAAACCTATAACCAAAAAATGTCACCAAGACAATGAAGTCAAAAGAAAGTCAGGAAGAGACCGGAGGACACCTCAAAGCTCTCCCCTAAGCCAAGTCTGGTGAAAATAGCTAGTCCGCTGGACAAAAAGAAGAAGGAGAAACAAGCAGAAAGCGAATCTAGCCCACATGCACATGCCGTACACCAACCCGAGCAAACCATGGAGGAAGAAACGCCAAGAACAAGAGGTAGAACGAGCAAGGAAAGGGAAAGCCCCCATGAAGTTAGTTTTCCCGGAAGAACAAAAGGAAGGAGGCCCAACCCAAGAAGAGTCTTTGGAGTCCACGGAGACGCAACCATCTAAGAATTCAAATGAAGGATCCTGTGATGCCACATTCTCGGAAGAATCGGCCGTGGAATCCGAAGACAACGTGTCTCTGGCGGACTCCACCCAAAGCAAGGTGAAGAAATTCTGGAAGAAAGGAGTGGATCTTGACCTTATCGCCCGAATCCAAACTAACCCGAGCCCATGGTCGTGGGAAAGGTAACCACCTGACTCAGTAAAGAGTATCATGCGGGACAGCTTCTTGACCTCTCGTCTTTAAATAGTTTGGGTGTTAGGGATGAGTTATTCAAATATTTCCATGACATTGGCTTTGAACGGTTGTTGGATATGCCTGCTGTACATGTGCCTAAGATACTAGCAGATGAATTTTTCAATTCGTTTCAATTTACTACTAATATTATCTTTGAGGAAACATCGATTGCTTTTAAGTTATTTGGAGAGTATCATGCTTTACTGGAATGGAATGTGAGGTTAGGTATAGTGTCTATGGACTATGAGTTCCAGGCCATAAAAAGTGGGGTGTCGAATCGGTATTGATTACCGTTCGACCAAAAGGCTGCGTAGTCAACCTTGACACACCCTGCAGCTGAAACACTCAAGGCTACGCAGTCCCGTGCCCATCATTATGCTGACCCTACTTAGCATATAATTTGTTAGGCCAAACAACATGCTTTAACCAATTGTTTGTGGCTGACTTGTTTTTTGACTTGGTGTATCTATCAAAAAACTAAAGTGGATCTCGGATTTTGGTTGGCCCATCAAATTAAGCTAAATTGTTGACATCCCACCCGAAACATCACTCTTTTCCATGTACTAAGTGTTTATCTATCAAGAAATTTATAATTTGAATTGTCGGAAGACTTATGTCTTGAAATGTGTCCGCCCCCATCCAGCATTGATTTAAACATTTTGTGAGGTACACTGGTGCTAACTGTGCGCGATGGTTTCTCTCTATTCTATACATCAAGGGAGGCCATCCTTTCCTCAAACGCTGCTCCTCGCATCGTTATGCACGATGCGCAAGCTGCCCAGTCGACGGACACTGATATGGCCAATTTGAGAGAGAGAGTGAAGGGGATGGAAGAACAATTGGCACAACAAGGAAAGAAACTAAAGATTTAGGAAGACGCGATCCACTTCATGAGGAGGAGTCTCGGAATATTTACAATGGATATTTGGAGCATGATTCAAAAGCCACCAGTACCACCAGAAGAAGCCACCAGAGATAGAGAAGAAACAGCTCCACCCACTAGCCCAACTGAGAATGTACAAATGGAGGAAAAAGATGACACTCGGGGCACGATTGATCTCAACAAACCCAGCTCGTCTAAAGCTACACCTACGTGCCGAAGTCGGCGAAACCGGTAAAATGCTATCACACCCCTAGTTTTGTTTTGTTTTCTTCTTTGTTTTCATTTTAGTCGTCGTGTCCTTGAGTCTTTTGTTGTCTGTTGTTTGTTTGTTTTTTGTCTAGCCAACAATTTCATTCTGCACCTTGGACTCACCTTGTTTTATCCAAGTGTGAGAAGTTCCATATGCACAAGCAAATGGAAACTTTCTCACTTACTCTATCTAATTTTGTGTCGAAAGACACATAACATAGATAGGGTGATTCTATCTTAAAAGGTAAAGACCATTTCATGGAATCCTCATTACTTAAATCCTTAAGCACAAACCTATGTAAGATTTCAGAGCTATGCTCAGCCATTCCTTCTTAAGATTATCATAAGAATATGGCTATACGTCTCCCTAATCTTCCATCTCAATTATTTTGGATAACCATACCCATACGCCTGATGACATCTTCTTGTCTACGTATAACACCAAGAATACCCCTAACTTCTTATCACATTTCACAACTTTCATCAGTGCACTGTTCAAATTCTTAGAATTTGACCACCTAATGAAAACAATGGTTTTATGATCTTGAAGCTTCCTCAAGTTCATATATGGACTTCTTTAAGCTTTTGATCATTTGTCCATTTGCTTTAACTACAAATCATTTAGGTTGTTCTATGTAAACAGTCTCCTCAAGAGTTTTTCTTAAAGTAAACTGTCTTGATGTCCATTTACAAAACTTCCTAAATTATATGAATGGCACAGACATAGGCAAAAAATGATCTCATCATTATTGATGTACTATGTCGCCGCTATTCTTGCCCTGAAGACAACAGTCTTCTTTTTAGATCCTCTTTTACTATTGTAGCTCATTTACTCCCATTGGTCAAACAACCTTAGGTATGAGTACAACATCGTAAATTTTTCTTATTTAGCATTGATCGCAGTTAGGATATCATTTTTTCTGTGTAAGAACGATTATCCCTTTGTTGTACAGCTTCTTTGTAGTTCAGAGATTCGGTTCTTCCAAGCTAGAAACTGAATCTTAAGATTCTTCTAAGCTCAAGAACCTTTAAGTTTTTTGAAAACCATCCCACTACATTAGAATATACTATACACAATCTCTTTACAACTTAGGGATTCGGTTCTTCCAAGCTAGTAACTCAATCCGAAGATTTTTCGAAGCTTAAGAACCTTATAAGGTTATTTTATAACCTTCCCACTACAATGAGATTGTACAATGTGTATATGTGATAATTTGGGTATGGCGGCGGTGCGGAGCACCAAGCTGCCATGTGGTATTTTCTCTTTGATATGTGGTACACTGACAGTTTTTAACTGCTTAAAAACTCTCAACTTAGTGGATTCATGGTTTTTCAGTTAGTCTTGTTCTAAGAGTCGAGTATTGGTACAACCAATATCTTTACAATCCTTAAGACTATGGAAATTCCACGCTTTCGTTCCCTAAGAATACTCATACAGAAATAAATTTTAAAATCAGGTGCAAATCTAATTATCTTCCTTCTCCAAAACTAGTGTTCGTCATTTCCAAACCATTAGTTGTCTTAAACTAGGTTGCCACCCAATTTACAACTCATTTGGAATCTTCAGGATTGATTTTGGTACCATAATTCAAAATGCATAATGTCTTGAGTATCTTTTAAACGAAATAGGCAATTGTTTAATAACTTATCATTTATCTAACCATTTCTAAAATAACCAATTCTCATTTCCGTTACACCATTCTGTTTCGGAAACTAGATGTAGTCAATTGGGATGTCATTCCTGCTTCTGATTAATAGTCTTTAATTTCATTATTAAGGTACTCGCATCTACTATCAAATCGTAGGCATTGGATAGTCTTTCTAAGATACGTTGCCATTAGTGTTCTGGATTCTTTGATAACTCAAAGGTTCCTAACTTATGACGAATCAATAAGACATATCCACATTTAGAATAATTATCGACAAAAATTGAAATACTCTAAGATAACCTCAACTTGAATTAATGTTGGTCTACAATCATCAGAAATGAATGAGTACTAACATATCATTGGCTCTAATTCATTGACCTATAAAGGTTTATTTGGTCATCTTACTTTTCCAAGAATGATTCGCAAGTTGGAAAAAAATTCTACGCATAGATCCTACTATGGACCGGGTCCGCCAACTTTTGTATCATTTGAGGTCAGTATGAGCAATCTTTAGATGCCAAAATATATGTATCATTCATGAAACTTGGAGTTTCTCTTTTAGAATTGATTTGACAAGTTATATTATTTGTTGCAATGAGTTGTTTATAATCTATAGTGTAGAGATTGTAATGAATATGCAAAATGGATAATTATGTTAACTTTTCTCGATAATTGTTACGATATCAAAAGAAACAATTTGTTTTTTATTACTAATTTAGAAACCGAACTTACGTTTCTTCTAAATAAGCATGTAAAACAAATCTCTAAATTTATAAATTATCGCTTCCACGACTCCCACTACAACCGCTGCCACTCTCACCGCATTGCCCTAGATAATAGCGCCTATTACTAAGTCGTCTTGTTTCCAATCAATCTCGCTTTATTAAAGTAGACATAATTAATGATTCTTGTATCCAGTACCTACGAATAGGTAGAATAAATCATTTAATCATTTAACCACTTGAAAAACTTGCCTAATGGCTTTGTCAAGGTAATCAGAACAATATCCAAATTTATTATTTTATAATTCAAAAATTATACTCGAAAAAAAATAATTTGAGCAAATAAAGCAAAAGGGAGAAAAAGACACGTAGTGAAGAAATTAACATATTGTCACATATTATTTTTGATACATAAATTGCAAACAACCACAAAACAATTAATGCATCGCACAATAGTTAAACATGCAGCAAGTACGCCCCTAGGGTGGTCAAATACTCAATTAATGGTTAACAAAATTTTCTGGTCCCACGACATGACAGATAGACCAGAGACAACTAAGGTGCCATGGCTGTGAAATCGTGCCTAAGTTGTTACCATAAATTTAGCACTAAGGATTTTATTTCTGTTTTGATACTTCTCCTTGGGGAGGTCGTACGCCACTAATAAAAGTGTACAGCTATCATTTAGAAGTCTACTCATATGAACTTATAATTTCTTATCAATCTAACTCCCACTAGGGTGGGTCGGTAAATTCTTGGAAATTACTTCATATATAGACCAATTTATCAAGACCATATATGACACTTATTTATTTATTTAATTTAAATAAATAAAACTTATTCGTAATTATCTCTGAGTCATTTTCAAATTATGGTTTTTGCATAATTATCATATAACCATATAAAAGCAATTAATCCACTTAAAACACGGATAAAAATTCACTAACAACAAAACGAGCAATAAAATAAATTACAACCTATTTACATTTGGAAAAAACAAATACCCGAACTTGATAATTAATAAAATAAATTTGAATTTTTTTTTAGAAAATTCGAATTTAATTAAAAAATTCAGAAAAATTCTAAAAATAAACAAGAATAAACAAAAACCCTAGAGTTAAAACCCTAGGTTTTCAATTGGCGGCACCGCCGGCGACCACCGCCAATCGACGCCTCTCGATGAGGACATTCGATTGACATCGCTGATTTTTCCCGAAACAGCCTCCACCGCCGTCAATTTGGCCGGGAAACCATCTGCTTCGCGCCACAAAAAAAACCCTAGAAGCCCTAGATTTCGATTTTGCCGCCATGACAGACGATGACACCTTCCCGTGTCACCAATCGATGCGCCTTGCTGGGGCCGGTCAATATCCATCGCGATTGGACCATTAACGTTTGACGACGTCGTGGATTAGATGGAAACAGTCTCTGCGTCACGTGAACATGTCACTTCTGTTTCTCGTCCGTAATTCATCGTCGTCGTCAAATCTCGAGGTGCGCCACCACATGGGCTTTGACGACCAGACCGTGGGCAACAAAAGCCCTAAGGTGCCGCCGCTTGGTCCATGCATCTGTTAGGGTATATACTGAAAAGATAGCTTCGAACTGCTTTGTATTTTGTAAACCTTATTTCCCATCAATGAGAAGAATATTATTTTAGCATATATATTTATTTTTCATTTGATTTTATAAATTGTTTTATTAAGTAAATAAGGTCTAGGTCTTTTGCACCATAGGCTGAGTAGTGGCCAGGGTCACTTAAGGATACATCAGTGAGCTTTCTTGCTGAAGAAAATCAATTTCACAGCCTCGATAGATTTAGACCACCTATCATGAAAGGCTGCAGTGTCAGACCAAATGTTCGCTAGCCTGTGGAGAGCAGAAGATACTGGTGTGGTATAGCAATGGATGGATTCGCGTGAGATATGTCTTTCTTGTTGATTACTGAAAGACGAGGTCTTGGTGATGTTTATTTCTTAATCTTTGTATTTAGCATTGATCATACGTCACAAGTTACCCATTGCTTTGATTCATTAAAAGGTGCGGGTTTTTCGCAACCCAAGAATCCTATTGTTCTGGGCAATGGTGATTAGTGACTAGAGGGTGCTAGGATTGGTATTACATTGAATCGTGTCCCAGGAGAGTCCGGGTTGATTATATCCCCAAGTGGAGTTCAATAAAAGGTTTTATTATATAGAAGCCCGACCGGCTTGGAATTGATTCCAAAGTATAATAAATAAAGAATTTTGAATTGGAGCGCTCTTGAAAAAAGATATTAATTAATTAAAATCAGCAGAATGTTTAAATTCATTAATGGATATTGAAATCTTAAACAAGGGAAATAAATTAATTAAAAAAGAGCTCAGATTCTCATAATTTGGAATTGGATTGGTAAGGCAATATTATTTTTATAGTGGTATAACTTAATATTCTAATTGGACTTTTATTAAATTTGGGCTTAATTTAATTAAGATAAGTCCATTGGGTGAGGCCCAGTCTAATTCTCTTTGGATCCTTATATATAGAAGAGAAAAAAAGACAAACAAACACCACTATGACCTAGAAATCGTCACCCCCTTCCCATCTCTCTAAAGTGTGATTTTTATCTTCTTTTTCTAGTTCTTTTTCTAGTTCTATTAGGTGTCTCAAGTTTTGTCCACACTAAAGATACGCCTAGGAATTGGGAACAAACTAAAAGACTCAAGGTTGAAATTCGTCTCGTGGAGAAGGAGCAAGCCAACGTCAATCTTTGGAAACTACATAAAAGTAAGTATTCATGAACCTTTAGAAAGCATGATCGTAGCATTTAATTCTAATTAATTTCATATGTGCTTTTATGCGATCTAGTATTGTAGGAATTAGCATAAGAATTAATTTGCTCGTTTTTCCCATATTATTTCTTGATAGATCTCGGGAAGGGGATTCCTTCAATGGAATTATATAAAACCCCAACAATTGGTATCACAGTCGGATCTAGACACTGGTATGAGAAATTTTTTATTTTTCCGCTTGTTTCCTGCTGATTTCCTGCTGATTTCCTGCTAGCTGTTCTTTTATATGAATTGCCTGGAATTGAATGCATTGGTTGGTTTATTCATCGTTTTTGGTTTATTTGTAAACCCACGGGGGTTGACCATGGTAGAATAGGTTTTTTTCATTTTTCTTTTTACTTTGTAATTGTGAAGAAGATGAAGAAGGAAAAACGCGAAGAACAAAGAAACGAAGGTCGGATCCGGGCCACGACTTCACGACGTGGAGCCCCACCTGAAAACATCTCATGTGCACGACGAGCCAAGTAGGGCAGCCGATACCACATGCGACGGTGCAGAGATGCACCCCGTGTGGCGTCGGGTGCCCTAGGCACGCAACGTTTGGGCGAGACGGGGCTGGCAGCGGCCACAACATGCGCACTGATGGGTGTTGGGCGTGTCATGGCGACACGCATCAGCAGGCCCTGTGCGGGGGCGTCTCGGCAGCTGGACGACGCGGGAAGGTAGTACAGGCGGGCATCGGGCTGGCGTGCGGGGCGAGACTCCCTCGGCAGGCCTCGGCACCTGGCCGAGCTATGCTTCGGGCCTGTGCGCGTGCTGTGTATGCGGTAGGCGTGTACCTTGCGCAATTCAGGGCAGGCGGCTAGGTGGCTCAGCCACGGCCTGCCCAAGGTCTTCCCCATGATATTTTTCCAGCCAGTAGGAGCGGCGGTGCGGCGGCGAAACTGGGGGTGGCGGTGCGGCGGCGGAGCTTGGCAGTTTCTAAACTTTTTTCCGATGGATATTCGATTTCATTTAATAGTGATTGCATTATTGAGAAATGTGGTTCGTTTATATGTCGTGGTACAAGGCAAAACAATTTATATACCATAGAAAATGCAGTCACTAACCAATTAAGTGAATCTTATAACACGTCAACTTTCTCTAGGAAGAGGAAGTCTCATTTACACACTTTTAACGAAATGTACTTATGACACCTAAGATTTGGACATGCCAATCCAATAAGGATCCAAAGGTTGGTGGACCAAGGTTCACTTAAGGATCTTAAGAAAGAACATTTCTCAACCTGCGAATTCTGCTTGGAAGGTAAGATGACCAAGTGGCCTTTTAAGGCCAAACGGTATAGGGCCAAGGAAATACTTGAGCTTGTTAATGGTGATGTGTGTGGTCCAATGTCAACTCAAGCTAGAAATGTTAATTAGTACTTCATCACTTTTATTGATGATTACTTGAGAATGGGATATGTCTATGTGATGCGTCACAAGTCATGGTCTTTTGATAAATTCAAAGAATTCGAGGCACTTGTGGAGACGCTTCATAGTAAGGCAATTATGAATCTACGATCTGGTCGTGGAGGTGAGAATCTTAGCATTGAGTTTTTTGACTATTTAGCTGAGTCAGGGACACAATCCCAGTTGACTACGCCTGGCATACCTCAGTAGAACGGCGTAGCTGAATGGAGGAATCGAACACTCCTAGAGATGGTTCGGTCAATGATGAATTATGCCCAACTACCCACTTCATTTTGGGGCTATGCGCTGGAAACAACGGCATATACCTTGAACAACTTACCATCAAAATCAGTACATACAACACCACATGAGTTGTGGACAGGACGCAAGTCCAGTCTAGCACATCTCAAAGTGTGGGGTTATCCAGCACATGTGCTGGAGAAGGACCCAAGTAGTTTGGAGTCACGTATTCAGGAATGTCTGTTTGTAGGGTACCCTAAAGAAACAAAATGGTATGAGTTCTATAGTCTTCGAGACAAGAAGGTATTCGTAAGCACGAATGCAAAGTTCTTGGAAGAAGAATATGTAGAGAAATACAAACCCAGTAGTGTGGTCTCTCTCGAGGAACTAAGAGACACCACCGTTTCCACTGTACAAGAAAACACAACTGAACCACCAGTAGCAACATCAACTTTTGTACCTCAAATTGTAGAGTCTCGTCGTAGTGGGAGGGCTGTGAGACAACCAGATATGTTTATTGGTCTAGGAGGGTCTTCTGACTCAGTCCTTGGCCTGGACGAACCTGATCCCCAGAACTGCAAAGAGGCCATGGAGGATTCAGATTGTCGCTCTTGGAAAGAGGCGATGGGATCTGGACTACAATCAATGATAGACAAGGATGCTTATGACTTGAATATCCTACCCGAAAGCAATCGGGCCATTGGAAATAAGTGGGTGTACAAATGTAAACGTGGACCTGACGGGAAGGTGAAAGTCTTCAAGGCAAGGCTAGTGGCAAAGGGTTATACCCAGAGGGAAGGT
>JAYDZE010578943.1:0-11309 GCA_034509125.1 Monilaria moniliformis
ACGTCGAAAAACCCTAATCGGACGTTTCGTATTAAAAATAACCATTCTATCAAAACTCGTTCGTACCTCCGTTCCATTACCTACATACATCTTGAAGAGACCTATCACTAGGGATGTTACAATCTTGATTCATTTTATTAACTATTCTCGGATAATCGCCGGAAACCCCTATTCGGCGATCTTATCGCAACGAAAATTTGTATCTTTAACTAGGCCCATTTTAGGGATATTACAAGAATACCTTATGTGCTGGTACATTGCTCCTTTAGGAATGTTATACTTTTGGGCATGGAGTCTAATGTTGTGAGCAGTTGAATCTGTAGTTTATGGAACACTTGTAATAACTTATTCATCTCTTTGTTCCCATTTTCCTTGTGTATTTCAGCCATTCTTCTAACAAAAGTGCCCGAAGGTGATTCTCTGTGTATGTACAGATGTGCATTCTAATCAGGCCAAGCTATAGTTCTCCTCTAGTCATCCATCTCTCTGAACATCTCTTCTTCGTCAGCTCATCCTATGTAGACTTCCTCTGTGAACAATATTTTCTTTATAGTATTTCTTTGTGTTTTGGGAAAAGCCTCTACATTGGTCATAGTTACGACATTGACTTGAGTTTTGTCGATTTCGACCTTTGTCAGGAGCTTGCCTTGTCTCTTCTCCATTAGTGCGAGGGCTTGGGCAACATGCACAATTGGGCATTGATATTCGTCATTCCGTCTTTTTTTTCCAACTGGAGTTACTTAAACTCCTGCTTGATTTTCTCGTTTTCTGCAGCGAGTTTATCGACCTATTCCTTTATTGATTATTCCATGTTAGGTCACAATGTGGTGGTACATATGACTACTGTTGCTGATGCAATTGAGGTGCATTCTCGTAATGATTGTATCAATACAACATGTTTTAAATGGGGCATGGTAGGGTTAAGCGTTGGGTTCAAACTTCCTCTACCCATTGTTGTCGGTCATCGGTTGCTCAATGCATTGACCTCTTCTTCCTAAAATCATGATGAACATTAGTCAGTAGCATGCGTAGTTTCATAACGCACTACGCATCTTTTTGCTGCCTTCTTTGGCATTGCTGCACCGGTTGAAGAACTCTTGTTGCTCAGAAGCTTCTCCAATGTGCTGCATAACTTTTTCAATTTATTCATCTTCTCATCTCCTGGTGCGGTCATAATGCTCCTACGGCCCTTATTATCTTCTCTTGCTTTGTTGGCCATTTGTAATAGCAACCTGAAAGCTTCGCTTGGTAGCTTGTTGAGTATGGATCCTCCGCATGTGGCTTTGACTAGGTTCATCTCAATTGGTCTTAGACCAACCATAACGTATTAGATGAGGTCTTGTTCATAATTTCTATGTTGCGGGTTCTTTGCCAATAGTATCTTGAACATGCCTCGTTAGTCGTACAATGATTCTCATGTGCCCATCTTGATACTACTGATTCAATTCCCCATGTTTTGAATCTGCGACATGGAAAAATAACTTACAAGGAATTTATGTTGCATAATTAGCTAGTTGGTCACACTTCATTTAGGTAGAGCGTATAACCATGTGCGTGCTCCATCTTGCTGAGAGAATGAGAATATGGTCAACCTCACATAGTCTGTCAAGTTAGGATTGTTATTATGCTAGGACCGCATTGTTCCATAAATCATCTCAAAGTCTTGAAGATTCTTTGCGTGTCCTCTCCGGTATATCTCTAAATTTGGGCAGTGTCTATATTACTGTGTGCTTCAGCTCCTATTTTCCTTCAATATTGGGCAAAGTGATGCCCATTGGTTTTAAGTTTAGATTCTTATGAAATATCATGTCCTGGAGGGTTCTTTCAGCTAGCGGTAGTCGATCCGAGTTTGTTGCAGGGTTAGGTCTAAGCATACAAGAACAAAGTGATCTCTTTCAAAAAGAAAGTACTTGAAAATCAACTCTCGAGCAACGATGTCAATTTTGACTCAACCGTCGGTAGCACACACAAAATAAATTTATAGTATGGCGCCACAACTATATCACGTGCACTAAGTACACGATTGATCCCCAGGGAGTTGATAAGCGCTTTCCATTTGTCTCTCCAAAGTGTTACAAAAGGTTGGGTTGGTTGGTTGGTCATAGCGACCGAGTTGAGCATAGCAAACAAATAGATATAACTGAAACTGAAAACGAAAACTGATCAATAAGAAAAATGACTTGGTCTGGGACTTGACATTTTAAGCATGAACACTTATTCGGTCATCAATACACAAATTTTTACTACATGTTTGACCAGCCTAGGTTACAACCATATTTTGCAGTTGATTATGTGCAAAATCTTGTTAAAATCTGCACTTTGAGGTGCTGATTGTGTAGGAACTGGCTAAATTAAAGGATGAGTTGATGGCAAGATTAGCAAGAAAAGTGGAAGAATGACACTTGCAAGCTGACCAGAGAAATGAGAGTGCCTGGAAGAGCCTAAGAAGGATAGGGAAACTGACACATGAGGAGTAAAACACCTCGGGCACAAGGAAGAGAAGTTCGCGATGGAATGCAAAGTAGGAGATCACAGCTTGTACAAAATCCTAAAAGGCATCCTATAAAAGCTGAAAAGAGACCAAGAGAAAGAAGTTCAGATGGAGAGAAAAAAATCACACCCCATTCTCAGCAGAGGCAACACTAGCTGCTTCAATCTTTCTCAATAAGGATAGAAGATGAGACTTCCACTTACCTGTTCTACATCTATTATCCATTTCCATTTTATCTTGTTTGATTCAAGTTTGTTGGATTGCTATGAAGAAAGATACTAAGAAACAATCGTGTTTAACTTTTAATTTCGTCTATGAATGTTTCATCTGGCCGAGGACCGAGAAATTTTTTATTTTCGCATGTTTAGTTCCTCATGTTTAATCTTTTAATTCTGGAAAATCTGAGTGTTTAGCATCCACTTACTTCTGTTGAAGTTTAGTCTAGCTAGTTTAACCATTCTTGTGTCGTGTTTTGTAGTTTCTGTGCTCGAGTAGCCATTTTAGTAGGAGCACATTTGTGTTCCAGCAAGATTTGATTATGAAAGATTAGAGTAAAAGTTTGTGTAATCACCTTTAACTTTCAGTCGTGATGTGGTTAGTGACATGAATACTAGTGTGTAAGCAGTTGGTAGGTATTGTAGGTGTCAGTTTTTACTGATCTTCTCGTCAGAGACAAATTTCAATGGTCATCCTCAATCGCCTAAAGTAAAGGTTGGTGGAGGAAGAGAGGGGACAATAGCTTATGCTTTCTGCAGTCTTTCAGATTTGGCAGTAATATTCAGAAGTCAAAGGAAATGTAGAAAACAAGACAGTTAGGGTGCATTTGGTAGGCATGATATGGCAAGATAAAAGATTTTATCTGGTTTTTACCATGCGTTTGGTAGCCATGATAAATAAACACAGAGGCCCGTGTTAAGCACAAAGCCCGGCCAAGGCCGTGGGAAAAATCATGTTTTGCCCTATTTTGGTATCGGATGAATTTGGTTAGATAGGTAATTTGCATTGGGTTTCACACCAGGATAAGAGCCCGCAATTCCTCTTCTGCCCTCACCCTTTCTTTCCCAAAGTGCTTACCCGTGCAACCCTAGGGCAAAGAGATCGACATATCCAACGCCCTTCGCCACCTCTCCCGCCTAATTCTCTACCGTCGCCCTCTGCCACGACACTACCGTCTGGACCCCCACTCCGCTGGTTAAAGTCTACCTCACTGCGGAATCGCTATTCCTCCTCACCGTCGACATATCGAGATCTCCTGAGCTCGCTGCGTCCTACACTAGCGTCGGCCAGCAGTTGCATCTCCGCCTCCAGGACTGTCGTGTCAGACTTACGGTCCCACCATCTCCTTGCCTCCATTGATCGCCGCCTCCAGCGGCGTGTTCGTCGGCTTCGCGGCGGAGCTCCTCTAAGCACTGAAGAAATGCGATGTCATTGAATTTAGTCCTGGAGAAATATCAGAAGGTGTTCATCTTCTCCACATGATCCAGAATTAGGTAATTAGATATATGTATGAAATTCCAATTATTTATTTTCAATTATCTCGCTCCAATTATGGCTAATTAAGAACTGATGTTGCCTTGATTGATTTCTCTGCAATTCCATTGATTGGTTTCTTGGTTTTGTTTCTTAATTATTTGATTTCCTAAACTAACATACAATTTTGATGGAATCAACCATTCAAACTTTGCTTAGCTGGATTTGGCATAAATTTGATTTGCCTTTTTCAAATATATGTAGATTTAACTTTGCGTGAGTTTTCTTGTATGTAGAAATCATACTGGAATATCTCCCTGCAATGGTGAAATCGCATTTTCAACTTTGAGGTGGTGGAGATGAAGAGGAAGTTGGAGGTGCTGCAGAGCTGTGTGATGGCGTAGTATAGTAGTTGAAACATTTTGTTTATGAACAAATAAGCAAAATCTTTTAGGCTAATGGCATATGATATGTTTGATGCCGTGGTAGTGAGTAGATTCATAAGATGTGATTTAATTTCATATAAGAAACTTTTGTTAAATTCAGAAGATATGAATTAACTTCATATAAGAAATTAACAAGAGTTAAAGAGACCTTTAAATCACTTTTGTTATATCCTTTGTCATTTTCTTAAAATAAAAATTGGTCTTGTTTGAATATCCACTTTGATAATTATGAATGCCACTTCTTTGCATAATTGATTTTGGGTTGACAAAGGGTAATTTTGGAAATTCATAATTTTAATGAGGGTAATGTTGTCCGATTCATTTTTAGTTAGCTTTACAAACATGTGTACCAAACACCAAAATACATAATCTGAGTTTTTTTACTAGGGTACCAAACACACACAAAAGATAACTTATCTTAACAAAATAAGATATCATATCTACATTTTTATCTTGTCCAGCTAAATCTCATCTAGGCTACCAAACATTCCCTTAGAGTGGACCACCCCAACTAGACTGAACTTGCCCGAAATAGTAAAAATCTTCATTTAATTAGATTGTTTGTTAGTTAGTCCTTGTCTAGATTTTATGTTTGAAACATTAGTTTAGCACCTACAATCTGTTCACTTTATTTCTCCCACTCTAGTTTAATGAATGTGAAGCAAAGCAATTAGAATCTTTAATTAGCGAGTGTTATTTAACTGTTTAACCTTGTTCAGCTTTTATTTATTTTTTTTCTATTCAAACAACTCATAGTTTCCTACATGCAAGTTTATTTCTTTTTATTCCAGTCACTCCTTACCTAGTTTAAGCGTGGCGACATCGCCAAGACCCTCGGGACACATGTTACTCAAATTAGCTACACATTCTCCATATGTACGGTACCCTCCTTGCCACTAGCTAGTCTAATAGCAGTAGTAAAGTAGGAAACTAAAAGAATCTTTGCTCGGTATAGTGTGTATCCCAACGATTGCACGTCTGCATCCCGTCACCAAGATAGGAGGGAACCTCAGATTGACACTTAAACCTTTCGCGATAGATTGTCTATGTCCATCTAATTTGAGAAGTTGATTTTCTTCTATAAGGAACCGAATGAAAGATCTTCTGGGATCATGGATCCACCTTTCAGTCTGCAATATAGAAGGTGAACTTGTTTGTTCAATTTATGACTATATACTTATGAATAAGCATCCACAATCACAAAATGCAAACCATGTGACAATATTGAATTTCTCCTCAATATGTGGGAAATAAGGTTTTTAATACAAAACAGCCGAAAGCATGCTTTTCTGTATACAAACCCCAGTAGCGTGCACATCATGAAGAATACATTTTTACAATTGTACCCCTTGACGATTTTTTTTAAAAAGTAATGCATGTCATGTGTCACACATTTGTAGGGTCCACATTAAGATAATAAATGGTTAAGATTTGGTACTACATACTACCTAAGGCTTGGATACGACATATATATATATATATATATATATATATATATATAAAGTTGTAATCAAATCCGAACCAATTCTTATTGCAGAACCGAGAACCAATCTTGATCATCCATTTCATAAATCAAACGGTAGATATGCATAACATTTGGCAACTTTATAATAGATGAAGGATATTTTAGTAATTTTATTTTCTGATCATTTATGGTAGAACCGATTTTTATGGAAATATTTGATTGATTATGGATTCTAATTTTTATGGAAAAATCGTGAGACGCATAATGATATAGTTAATGATGAATAATGATGCATTCGTCTAGGACTAATGATACATTTTTATGCCGATAATGATACTATTTTTTTCTGAGCAGTTATGGTATAACCGATTTTTATGGAAATATTTGATTGATTATGGATTCTGATTTTTATTAAAAAAATCGTGAGAGCATAATGATATGATTAATGATGAATAATGATGCATTCGTCTACGATTAGTGATAACTTTTTATGCCGATATTGATACTTATTTTATTCTGATAATGCACGTTTATGGAAAAGATTTGATTGATTATTGTTCCGATTTTTGTGGAAAAAATCGTGAGTTATGGTGACTCTTGTCCATGCATAATGATATGATTAATGATGATTAATGATAACTTCTTATGCCAATAATGATACTATTTGTTATTCTGATAATGATATTTTAATAATACTTTAGTCGTGTGAAATTATACATTCTTTCTTTGATAATGATACATTATTCTTCTCATAATGATACATTCTTATACGTATAATGATACATTCTCATCCGATATATTGAATTTTTTTTCCTGTTAATGAAAATGATATATATAGGTTAAATTAATGGTATAATTCTATACATATGATGATATAATTCTACACATATAATGATATCTGCATCGTGGGATTTTTTTCGTAAATTGTGGGATTTAAGGAGATCCCATGATTTTCGGATTTTTCCTAAAATCGTGGTATTTTTTTGTACAATTATGGCCTTTAATGATGTTTGTATCAAACAATAATGATATGTTTTTTCTTACAATCTAGTCCGTCCAATTCCAGATCTTGGGGTGTATATTAGATCTTAGTTATGCATCTAAAAAGTGTTCTCATTTTATAAGATGATACCTTTCAAAATATAGTTATATTTTAACAAAAATATACGTGAACAATTACTCTTTTAATAAAAATATCTCCATAATGACAGTAAACATTTGAATTCTTAGAAAACTAGCTAGTAAAATCATTTATCCCGATTTTGATAATATTCTACCCGCTAACTAGTTATATTATAATGAAAATATATGGCGACTTCTCATCAAATTTTGCTGTAATAGTTTATTCGTTGAGTAGGTAGGCGTTGCTCATATATAAAGCCGATTTATACATTATTTTTAATCAATTTTTTAAAATCTACAACACGAACGTAAACGACTGTAAGGAAGGGGTGGGAGCTCAGTTCGTATCCAGTGAACAAGTCTTTTTTACTTTAAATGTGGATAAATTTGATCTTGAATCGGATAAAGTTAGAAAATAACAACGAATTCGAATTTCGAATCAAAGATGATTTGACCCCACTAATTGCGTAAACATGTTTTAGTCAGTAAATTGTTTCCACCTTTCGATTCTGGATAATATTACTAAATAACGCATTGGCTCAATTCAGTGAATCTTGTATACTTGGCTGCTATCTCGTCCCAGAAACAAATGCAATATTAAGAAGAATATAAAGTATTCACCTAATAACAATTATCGACAGAGCAGCCTTAATAAAATATTTAGTATTAGTCAAATTCCATTTTTCAACGATTTTAGTTGTACCGGACATACTTCACATCACATAAGCACTGCAGAAATAAACCCGACGTCTGTTTTATTAGTTTTAAAAAGATCTACAATTAAAGTATATTTAATAACATTTTATTATTCAATACAAACTACACAATTTAATTAATAAGTATGATGTCGTCATAGCATAGGTACTATATATAAGACAGGAAGGGATCATGATTCATATGAAATAAAGAAAACAAGATATTTCTAAGCTGCGTGTGCATTATTTAATATAGCATTATCGTAACATGCTAAACAAGGTTATATTTACTACTAAATTAATATTTAACTACGTCTTTGCGAGTGTCGAATAGGTTTGATGTTACTTGAGTTATCATTATTTGTAAGTTAAATTTCTCCCAACTTTATACGTGTCATTTAATTTCGACGTATAAATGATAATTACATGAGATTTACATCAATAGGTACTCACACTCCAAATATAATGCAATCCTTAGTGATATATAGCGTAGATGTGATCAGATAGAAAATTTAATTTCCGTAGTAAGTAAAATTTAATCTGGATTATGAATTTCTATATGATCTATTATATCCTCAAAATATGTATCATTGTATTTATAAAAAGGGTAGTGATAAATTTACATAAATTGTATATACATAATACTCTTAAATTTTAAAATGAACCGAACCGATTTTTTTTAAACCGGTTTTATTATTAATTATATTATTCACTTACTAAATTACCCTCTACTATATTTTGGTAAATATCAATAGAAAAATTGTAAATTATTTTTTCCATTTATACAATCATGCATTATGGATATAAAAATCTTTATAACAAATTTCTATGCATTAACAAAATATATTTTTTATGGCAAATAATCCTTTGGTTTACCGAAACAATTACTATAAAATATTAGATCTTAATTGACTTTTGAACGGCACAAGTGTATATTCAAATGAATGTAATATTATTTTATATTAGTATTTTTTCGTGGAAGAAGAAGATGCAAAAAGAAGAAGAATAAGAGATGGAATGAAAGAATGTCCAATGAAAGAAGAAGAAGAACAAGAGATGGAATGAAGAATGTTCAATGGTGATGGAAAAAGAAGAACATCAAGAAATGTAACAAAAGATTAATTAGCAGCGCACTAATTATGCAATTTTGTGTTTTTAGAAAATGGAAGAAGAAAATAGTTGATATGAAAGATTTTTAATTTGATTCGAAGATATTAATTTGGGAAAGTTAATCTTTATCTAAATTATTACAAAAGGATAATTATGTAATATGCTAATTTATTTTAAATTAATTAATATTTGTGAATTGGTTTTATATATAAAATATCCAATTATGTAAATATAATTTATTTAAAATTTATCTTTATTCTTATAAAAATGCGTTATCTTTGGCAATCAATATTTATTTTCTATTATGCCTAATATCAGCGATAATTGCGTATAAAGATTCATCTATGGCGGCCTATGGGGATTAAATTATGGGGAATATTAGTCCACGAATCTAGTGGTACGGTGCCGTGCTTCTCATGGACTCCATGCTCCTAATAATATGTATTAAGCTGCTGAAACTCAATTATTTAACTATTTCGACGGAAAATAGCAAACTTAATTTCATGAAATTTTTCCAAACCTGAAAGCAACAGTGATTCATTTAGTTTTAGTTTAGATAACAACTGATTGAACAATGAGGTAAATGGTTGTAATTATTTCTAAAAGCTCTAATGTAACAGCTTTTGCATCTTTGTTAAACAAGTATATAAGAAATTGGTGGTAGTTTATTTTGCCATTTTCCCGAAACATAAGACCGGTTTTTCAACATATTCCTTATTCTTCTTTAAGTTATTAATCATCCATTACTATTAGGTGTACTTATTCCCAATTAGGAGTTATAATTTTTATTTAATTTATTAATATTGATTAAAGTAAGTTATACAGCATATCACCTATTCATTGTGCCACAACATCTTTATTTAGTTATGTCAAAAAAAATTACTGTCGTGAATAAAAAATGGACCAGGTTAGGCCGGGTCAAATCCACGCGCAAAGGGACCCTGATGTAATATCTTTGGAAAAGTGAGATTGACACTTAATAAGACATGTATTTAATTATTTAGAAAATTGAAATTGGCACTCAATAATTCTTGTTCTTTATTCTCATGCATTGGTCTCTCACCTATGCAGTATATATGTATACTCGCACGATCGAAGTTCAAATGCAATCTTAAATAATCACATAATCATAAACTTTAAAGTGGACGGTGTATGTGTGTATATATATATATATATATATGACTTTTGGGATGAGCCTAGAAAAAAAAAATTAATTAACATAGTGTATGTTGGGTTCAATTAATTAAGATAGTATACATACATATAGGTACTTATAGAAAGTATAATATATTATTTCATTAAATGTAGTGAGAATTATGTATCTAATGAGATTTAAAAAAACTAATAATACTCTTCATCAATTTAATATAGCAGTTACAAAAATCATATATTATTCTTATGAAAAAGAAACAAAATTGTGTGAGCTCTCTCAATATGAGTATTTAGGAGTATATTTGAACTGAGGCGAGTCGAATACTATCGTGCCCAAGTTTGGTTTGTTTAGTATCAAGTTGAGTTTCGAACTTTATTTATTGAATACCTTGAGGTCATGAGCATATTCGAGCCTAAATAAACTTCCTAAATTTACATATATGTTTAAAATATTAATTATTATCTTATAAAAATAGATTATTTTATTCACATTAACACAATATAATCATTGGTTGCCTACGATAAATAAAAGTACTTAGATATTTAATGTTATTAATTTATAGAGAAAATATTATTATATATGGTTAATAATTTGATATAAGATAAAATTGTTTCATCTAAAATTTTAATATTCTTTAGAATTATGAAAATTTTAACCATCTTTTATATATATGTATATATACGTGCAAGTCTCTCCTGTATATGTACATCGTATGTACTATTAAGCTCGTAGTATTAAGAATTTGGCCTAATAAATACTAGAGGGGTATTTCGTTTGGTGGATGAGATATATGAAATTGATACGATGGAGTAGGATTGGATTATTTGGATTATTTAATCTTGTGTTTGGATTGATTGATTGTGGGGTGGGATAAATTGAAGGATTAAGAGTAAATTGCGAATAATTAGAAAAAATATGATTATTTTTATATAATCATGCAAAGTTACATAAAATTGACGACAAATAAAATCAATAATAATTATTATGAGAGTGTTTTTTGAATTTTATATAATGAATTATAGGATGATTAGATAATTGACATAATATTGGGGTGATAAAATAATCACTCAATTAGGAGATTAGAATATAGACCTGGTTATCTATCATGATAATTCGACATAATCATGCAAATCAAACATTTGATTAAGCTTGATTATTCTATTAATCATATCTTTTCACTTAAACCAAACTCGTTCTTTATAATTGAATGAATAGGTGATATTTTTCAAATTTTTTAGAGATGAATGATCGGACTTCGATTCTCAAGTCTCCTTGGTAACTAAGAAATAATAATAATAATAATAATAATAATAATAATAATAATAATAATAATAATAATAATAATAATAATAATAAT
>JAYDZE010578954.1:0-11307 GCA_034509125.1 Monilaria moniliformis
TGCGGGTCGTGTTCGGGTTTGAATGTAGCAGGTCGGGTTCGTGTTCGGGTTGGGGGTTTTCTTAACAGGTCGTGTTCAGGTTTAACCTTATCGGGTTGGGTCGTTATCAGGTCGACCCGATAACAACCCAATCCGCACGATTTGCCAGCCCTATATATAACAAAAGCGTCAATCTTAAATTAATCAATATTCACCAGTCACACCATTATAATATTAAATTTAAAGATCGTACTATGATAGACTCGAATCTAAAATATGTGACTTCCACTGACCCTACAACATGGACAAAAGACCGTGAAGCCATTTTTCAGCCTACACTTGCTTCCTGTCTATAGTAACATATTAATGCATACCGCCCCGCGTTCGTTAATTAGGTTATTGGAACTACAGTTTGGCCATCAAATTGCTCCACTTACTTTAAACTCTAGTTCTTTTTTATGTGATCTTTGCTCGATCTCTATATTTAAAATGTTGGAAGTTGAAACATAATATATGTTAGTACGTAATAAATGTTGTCATGTTATTTTTTTGGATTGAAATAACTACTATGTATTACATAATTATAAAGATATTTGGCTTTCAAAATATATATTTTTTGAAATCAGTTTTAAGTATTTTTTTAAATTTTAATTGGATATGTTTGATACATTAATTCATGCATGCATATCAAAAGAACTCTGGGTCTCATGGATAGATTATCTCATTTACAACTCTAATTTCACGTATTACTTATCTTATCAAAATTTTCTGATTATTCGCATATATTCATCTTCTTGTTATCGATTACGCATGTACACCCTCCACTTTAAATAAGCACATTACATAACTTGAATAGCTCAGTATCCCAAAATACATTAAATTATATAAGAATAGTGATAAATGTACATAAATTGTATATACATAATTAGGTTTTTTTAGATATTTTATATTTAAATTAATTTTTAAATATTAATTAATTTAAAATAAATTATTATATTACATAATTACCCTTTTGCAATAATTTAAAAAAAATAACTTTTCTAAATTAGATATCTGCAGATTCAGGAAAAGATTAATTTTTCCACTGAATATCTATATATTTATCCCCAAATCAATTTTGTGGCTCTGTTTGGAGGATGTAGCTAGGGGTGAGCATTCGGTTTTCGGTTCGGTTTTTTGCCCAAACCGAACCGAACCGAAAAACCGAACCCGAAAAACCAAAATCCGAACTATGAAAAACCGAACCGAACCGAAAAAACCGAAATATTATAAAATTATCCGAAAAATCGAAAAAAACCGAAAAACCGAAAATCCAAAAATTGTATGTATATATATTTCATATATAGATATACATATAATATTTATGTGAAAATATAAATATATGCATATATTAAATATATATATACATATATTTAGTTATTATTATATTAATATATATATATATATATATTATTAAATATAAATTCGGTTTTTCGGTTTTTTCGGTTTATATTATACCAGAACCGAACCAAACCGAACCGAAAAATCAAAATTTGTGAAAAATCAAAATAGAACCGAACCGAAATCTAAAATAAACCGAACCAAATTTTAAATTTCGGTTTGCATATTCGGGTTTCGGGTATTTTGTTCACCTCTTGATGTAGCAAACCAATTTTTCAACCATATCTTTGAAAACATAATAGGGGCAATTTAATAAAAAAAATATAATTACTAACAAAATCAGTTTAAATAAAACCAATGCAGTTCAATTTAAAATTTAGGAATATTATATATGTATAATTACTTACATTTATCATTCTCCTTCATATAAATGGCACAAGAAGAGAATACTAGTGTATAGTGTATGCATATAGGCAATCTTATTCTTAATTGGGAATATTATTCGTAGGATTTTATGAGGCCAGAGTCTCGTTCTTTCTTTGGTCCCTTCAGTCAGCCTTTCGAAGCCGATCCTATATTCTACTCTTTTTTATTCTTAATGAATTCAAACACAACTTAATTGGTAAAATGAATATCATTCGATTAATAGGTCGGAAGTTTGAATCACATTAGATATGTAGGTGTGGAATATGTGTAAGTTACAATTCGAAAAGATAAATTCACTTATCCATAAATAAAACAAATAACTACATAGGTAAGGAATCTCCTGGAAAATATAATTTTTTTTTAATATTATTTTCACACCTAATTATTATATCTATTTATAGAGGGTTTATTTAATAGATCATTAATATTAAGTAATTGGTGGTTTCCATCATTATTAAACATGTTATGTTCAATAATAAATATTGAAAAGCCATGTTACTACATTGGGAAATTGAGTCGGAACATTGAACCCGTTGTAGGTTCGAACCATATGATCAGATTTATATGATTTCCGTTCCTGTGTCGTATAGAACTAAAACTAGTCTAATAAATTATGTACAGATACACACCCACAACCATAACTAATTAAAATTGTAATTACGCATAATAATAAAATACAATAAAGAGAGAATTAATGACAAAGGTGTTAAAAGAGTAGAATATATTGTTCGTGGAGAACTCCAAATATGAATTGATCTAACTGTCAATTACATTGATATAGGTACCAGAATGAGACCATCCAACAAACCTAATAATGACCAACTTTGAATAATTTTTATTTTTTATTTTTAGGGATAATTTCATAATAAATCACGAACTTATCTCTTTACTTCATTGTAAATGTTTATTCGATCTTAGATAGAACCTTAAACACAAACCTCTTTCCTTAATCAGTGATAGGTTAGTTGGAAGTGTTTTGAAGGAAGTTTTTCTTGTAAGCTAGCTGGTTTGTGCATTAGGCTGAACGCAGTCGTAATCCAAGGGGAAGACTGGGACTCTTCAATCTTAGATTCAGAATTCTAGAGTGTTGAAATTCTGATCAATGCATCTTGGCACTGTAAAACAGGTGATCCTGAAAATGTGGAAGACACTACTCCTATTAAGTTAGGACAGTGAACCTAAGAGTGTTATCTCCGAACCACTCTACAATTGTTGTCTACTTTTCTATTTTATTGCCTATCATACTAATCATCAACTGCACTACCTAACAATTCTATGTAGGTGTTTCATCAGATTTGGACCAACCAATCTGACAGCATAAAAACGGATGCACAAGCCTGAACAACGAGTTTGATAATAATTTGAAGAATTTTCAGTAATATAATACGAATATAAACAACTTAGGCCAACACAACTTCCGCACAAGGCTAGTCCAGATAGTACTCAAACTGATAAGCTTATCTTAAGCTGCTAGCTAGTAGACTTGTTATATGAACAAAATCAAACTCTGAGCAATTCCGGGAGCTTATATAAATCCGACACTGAGTTGTCAAGCCGAATAAGTGGCACCAGAGCAGTGGTCCAAAAGACCATTATCTTTGAATATGGCAAGCTGTTTTGAGTTTAGAAACCTAATGGTCTACCTGAACAGATCAGAGCAAAATTCGCTTTGATGGTTACAGCAAAGAGTTTATTTGAGGAACGTTGGAACGAACAACTTGTAACAATCACAATGCATTCTTCAACCTAGGGTCTCTAATCTTGATCCGCCAATGTCCATCAGCTAAGTTAGCATCCTTGGCTTTTTTTCTGTTGTTGCTAAATCTATTATGCATATTGAGTGGCAAAAAGCAGTTTTCCCTCAAATTCTCAGGCATCTTGTCATAAACATCCCACCAAACCTTGTTAGCTGAGTCACTAGCAAATTTTTGATTCTGCGGCTTATCCCAGTTGCAGTCGTAGTCTCTGTAGCACCACCAGGGCTTCCACCCGAGATAGTGGATCGCGTATAAATCATTCGGCACTATATGATTATGATCATCAACTGATCCGAAGTAGGTCAGATAATTTATCTTGTTGGGAAGGCGGTGCCACCATGGGAACATCTCATTCAGAAAGCCTTGATCACCACCATTATACGATTTCACAGACCACCTCTTCTCCATCAGTGTCCTAAACGTGCAAGCCGATGGTTCTAGAAGCATCAGCCCTGAGTTGAAACGGTCTATATTGTTTCCCCTGGCGGAGATGCCTGGGTATTTGAAGAACTCGTCCAGGCTTCTGGTCACGATGAAATCGGAGTCGATGAACATAATTTTGTCATACTCTACTAGTTGCCAGAGACGGAGCTTGCTGTAGTTCCACTCGTTGTACGATCTTTTCTTCGAGTGAGGGTTTCGTATCCGTTCGATCCGCTTGATCTTCCAACCGGCTGACTGGAGGCCGTCGATGGATTTGGGAGAGATATGATCGTCGGCTAGCAAGATGAGGTCTTTTGTTGTGTTTAACTGGATGATGCTCCGTGCAAGAGCTATTGCTCCACACACATAGGTTTCTATCGAGTGTACTATAGTAGCATAAGCCTCTCTTGGCTGCTTCAACCTCTCACCTTCGCTCTCAATCCACAATTCTTCACCTAAAACGTCGTTTTCCATTTTAAAAGGGATTTTAATCCAAGAAAGTACGAAGGACAAGTTTATTTTTTCTTAAAAAAAAAAAAAAAAACATAGTGTAAAGCTAGCTTACCAAGATGTGCTAAGGGAGGGTTGAGTTGGCAACTTCCGAGAGGCATGAGTACTATCTGTCTGATCCTTCTTAACTGAGGTTTGTAAATCCAAGAATCACCATCATGCAACATAAGATCATCACACCTAAAGATCTCCCACATAGGGCCACTTGACCCTATAAATACGGCAAATATTGGTCTACTGACCCCACTTTGGGCTCTCCCACACCTTACTAACAAGTTAGCTACCAACAAATTTACTTGCAACCTGAAAACATCCTTGACTCCAAATTCATCGGAAGGAACCCTAGCAACCACCACGTCGAGTTGGTCGTAGTTTTCAAACATTGGCATCGGTACATTCGGACACTTGGCATTGGTCTCATCGATCCACTCCGGATACAAGTGGGACCACTGCATGGCCTCGTCCACGCGGTCGAAATCCACCTTAACAATCTTCCCTCTGGTGGGAATCTTGTCTGTCAACAAGGTTGTTTCATCCATGTTCACCAGTGCAATGTTGATGGCCTCGTCTCCCAACTCTCGTGCAACGAACTCGAACCAGTTGAGGTTGACGGGTGTTTTAGGGTGGGTTACTGCATTTTGGACATCTTGATGCAGCTGTATTACGTAGTGGATGTTGAAAGTTATGATGGTTGCCAAGAAAAGAATAGCGGAAAGGGTGAAGGGCTTCCGTCGCGAGGGCTTCGATGCCGCCATTAAGGAATATATATGGTGGTCTGAGTTTTGTTATTCTAAACATTATAAAGGGTTTGAGCTAAATATATGTAATGGAATGTAGAGAGTTTTAATATTCTTAACCATCTAAACCTCCCAACACTTGCAAGAAATCTTGATCATATATCTCTTTGTTGTATATTTATGTATGGAACGTGGTTTATTATGAACTCATTAAATGACAATTATGAACGAAAAAGTGAGAACTTTTAGTACGTGGTCTTATTTTTATTTAATTATCGAATAAACAATGAGTAAACTATGTTATGAATTAACTTGGTATGTTAAAAGGAATGCAAGTCTATCTCTATATCATCTTGCTCAAAAGACAGTGAATCAGTTATAAGTATTATTTTTAAATTTAATAAAATATAACAAATATGGAGATATTAAAAGTAGAATATAATGTTGGTGGAGAACTCTAAATATATGTGATTTGATCTACTTTGAAATTCAATTACATTAATTGGGTATTTATATATGGTTACAATAAAGTGACTATTCAACAACATAATAATGATGTACTTTGAAAGATCATAGACTCCATTAACCTATTTATTTATGAGATATATAGGGCCATAGGGGCGACGATCCAGTGCATGGGGCACTGGGGCCTCGAATATTTGAAACTTTAATCAGTATGTATTTTTGTAATTTTTATATTTATGTTTTAAGCAAAAACCTAACATTAATTTCTTTTTTATTTTTCTACAATAAATATTCATACTTTATAATTTTGTTATAGTTTCATGCTTTTTGTTTTTTTTTTCTTTATTTAATGGATGAGTTTGAATAAAAAAATTATACTAGACTCGGTTAAAGATTTAAATTTAAAAATATAATTCATTGCAATTACACTTGCAATTTACTTTTTATGTTAAATTTCTTAAGCTATTGTTTGTTTTTGTTTTTTTCTCAATGACATTTCTTACTTAAAACTTGATTTTATTATGTGACTTATAATTAAAAATATCGTCGCTATTATAATATGGATTAAGTTAATGTCCATAGCTAATTTATCTATATTAAATTATTAATGAACATTTAATAAATTTTTGTATGTGGATAAATTAGTGCATGGTAAGGAAATGAATAAAGTTAGAAGTATTCTAGTAATTTTTATTAACGACAATTTATGTCCCTAGTTTTATCGTTTTTCTATAAATATTTTCAACTTACAATTTTTATTTTTTTAAAAATTTGATCTTTAAAATAATTATAATTATGGCCCGAGATCAAGAATCTCGTGACTGAAAAGAGAATCACTTCGTCGGATTATCCCGTGGATTTTACTTGGTGGAATAAAAAAGTTAAAATTTCTGGAAAAAAATTTATAAATTGCATAAAAATCCTCACCCTTTCCCTTTCTTCCCCCACCCCTCGGCTTCACACACTCTGCAGCTCGATCGCAATGTCTTCGATTTGTCGGAAAACAATGATGTCGTGCTGACTGAAATCAAGATTACTGAATTTGGTGAAAGTACGTACGTCGAGCCATTTCAAGCATTGGAGATCGTTTTCACGAGGGGATTTTTGCGAAACTGGAATGGCCCCATCGCCCATATATCAATCGATCCTCCATTTTTCTCAATTCTTTCCTCCCATAGGAAACCCTCGATTTCTCTGCACGAATTGTAGATTTTTCCGTAAAAAACCTTCTTCGCACAGAGGGAAATTCCTTTAGAATTCCGGCAACGTCGGGAATTAGTGTGTGTGAAGCCGCCGAGGGGTGGCGGAGAAGAAAGGGGGTGGAGGAGGAATTTTTTTTCTTTGTACCAAGCATCAAAAAAACGCCGAGTAATTTAGTGCTTCGTTTAAATTATGAAATTAATGACCATTCATCTTATAAACTTTTTATTTAATAAATAAATAAAGGTCTTAGTTTTAGATTGTAACATAAATTAATACAAATTAAATCTTGAAATAAGTATGAGCATTTGAGAATTAATCTTTAAAATGAAGATGCATGAAGTTTGCAAAGTTACAACAATTCAATGGGTTAGTTATGGCTTATGGCTTGACCTTTGGAGCAAACTGTAGAAATGGACCGATTTTTAAAAACGCAACTTCCTATCTTTCGAAAAATTATGTTGCTAATATGCCCCAAAAATATGACGTGAAAGTCTAACAACTCCCATTCAAACCCTAATTTCTCCCCCCAAACTCTAGACAAACAAACCAGTTGCATGATTTCCAAATTAAACAAGAAGAAGGCAGCGTTTCTAGCGCATTTTCAGGGGCTGTGCTGAGTGATCTTGCTCACATCAGTCTCTGACAATGTTGAAGAGGAGTTGGGGTTGGAGTTGAGGACAAATATTTTACTACAAATCGAAAGATTGCAATATTACTTCGACGTTTTGGCAGTTGCATGCTGAAATATATATTGAGATTTAACTTGCAATTAAACTTATATATAATCGTGCAAATCATTAAAAATATATTCGGACGTCATATTTCGAAATCCGAAATTGTGAATATATCTAAGAAGTTCATCTTAAAATAATTAATTACAAACTAATCATCACAACTGAATTTGCCTGGGATCATTCACCTTGATCCTCCAGTGTTCATCAACAAACTTAGCATCCGCTTGGGGTGTCAAGGCGCAGAACCGCCTCAACTTCTCGAGCATGTCATTGTACACGCGCCACCACTTCTCATTGGCGGAGTCGCTGGCGAATCTCCGCGTGGCCGCCTTGTCCCAGTTGTAATCGTAGTCCTTGTAGCACATCCACGGCTTCAACCCAAGAAGCATCAGGCCGGAGTGAAGATGTCCTTGTTGCTGGCGTCTGCGGGTAGGTGAACAAGTGGTCTAGGTTTTTGGTGACTATAAGGTCTGCGTCGATGAACATGACCTTGTCGTACTCCACTAGTTTCCAGAGGCGGAGCTGATCGGAGGCCGTCGATGGATTCAGGGGAGATGTGGTCGTCGGCCAGAAGGATGAGGTCTTTGGTTGTAGGATGCTCTGTGTTATTTTGTATTTCGTTGTGTATATTTGGAAAGCTACACAAGTGAATCATCCAGATCCTACTTTTGTTTTACTAATTATTACTAAAGAAACTAGTTTTACTCGTTCAGGATATCCTTTACGATACATACGTTTTTAAATTAATTATTATCCAAGTGTGATATGATATCATTGGAAAACCACATGAATCTATGTCCCAAAAGGCAAAACGAAGCCAAAAAGATAGGGTTTCTAAAATAAAATAAAAAAAAGTTAGGATCATTTTGTTAAAGTGGCATATCGTCGTGAATCGTGATACTATTATTTAATAATTATATTTTATATTATTATTTAATATATGAAATGATAAATTCAAGCCATATACCATTTATACAAAGTAAGAAAAATATTATTAAATTAAGAAAATTGTCATATAATTTTTAACTAAATTCTACTATTATTGAATAAAATTAATATTGATGTTCATAATTCAATCTATAATTTGCTAAATTGAATTTAGATAAAATATTATTTTATTTATTTATCCAATTCCTACGACTTTTTTTGCTATTTGTTGTGGTTTCACTGCAAAACAATTTTAGTATATGAAATAGTTTGCATGAAAATCTAACTCAATAATTATTTTATTTGTATAAATTTACATTTATTATATAAATTTGATATTGTTTGGAATTTATTAGATAATAGGAAAAATATAATTTAGAAATGTAACTTTTGTTTTACTATCATATTGATAATATCAGTCATTGTATTTTATTAAGTGTTAATAAAGTTTTATATCCCTAACTTTTAGAGCATTGCATAAAATGTCATGTTGTACAAAATATTTCACCTCGACACATGAAATGATGTCGTTTTAACAATGTTTTGTGTCCCCAACTTTTATTTTTTCTTCAAATTTGGACACTTTTGATGCCATTGTTTGTTGTTTCTATTTTAGCTTTATTTGGTTGCACGCTCTTAGTTAACAGTACTTCCGTTTCTTATACTTCAAGCTGCCTAGTTTGTTCCCTTAATTTCTAAGTTGCTCAGTTTCCTTTTGTGATTATATTTGTTAATCTTGCTTGTTTAGTTTGTTAGTTTCGTGTCTTTAGAATTGTTTCCCACGCTTATTAGTTAGTTTATTTCATGTGTTCCTCCTTTAAAATGGTTTTAGGCGTGGCGGCATCGCCGAACCCCTCTTAAGCGTAGTAAAACATGTAACGGGATTCTCATTCCTCGTGGGATCGACCCCGCTCTTACCCTATACTAAATCAATAGTATAGTGGAAAGTGGGAAACTATAAATTAATTGATAGGTTGGGTTTGTTTGCTTGATTCCAACGACTTTAGCAAATTCAAATCATATCAATACATCAACTTATTTACACTAACATAATTTGCCACTTTCTCCACTCATTATCACTATTAACACTATTCATAAGATAAGACTATTTTTTCATTCACAAGACATTAATTACTTTATTAAAACCGTACCACACTTAATTGAGCCTATTTTTTGATACGGAAGAAATATATAATAACTAAGTGTCAAATAGTAAAACTTAAGAAACGAATCATTCAATGCAGCATATCGTTGTTGAATGAATATGCAATTATTTTATGATAAGTTGTAGATTGATAGGAGATAAAGATATATTAACGATTCATACATTTTAAGTGTAATAATATGATTTAAAAGTTCAAACTGAGACCACCATTTTCATGGACTTTAGTATTTTAGAAAATATGCATTTCCTTCATCTACCATGAGTAGTGTTTAACTATTCTCGTCTTTCAAATACCAACTCTATGAAGATACACTTATTTTCATATATAATTACAAGTATCCAGGATGCAATTCGTCAGATTCAATCTGGACAGATTTTCAAATTACGTTTAAATTAAATCATAACTATATCTAAATTTATATATTTGTTCACAATTTTTAAACTTTATGTGCAAAATCGAAATGTGTCGTGATTCCATCCTCCAAGCATAACATAAATTTAGCTGTATTTTTAGAAAACTCATGAGAACCCTTTTTAGTCTTTCAGTCACAAAAATCTACAGTGAATGTATCTTCTTAATGGATAAATGCAGCACATTGGTTCGAATTTCATGAGGAGCAAAAAATTATATATTTGTTCGTGCATATTTATTCATAGATTTTATGCGTTTATGCATGTTTTATTTATATTTGAAATCATTCCCAGTTCAAATCGATCTGTCATTGTTCTAGAATTAATTTCTAATTTCAAAATGGAGGTAATTAAATTTGACTCTTCACTTTGTTAATATTTTACAAAGCGATTTTCAGTTTTTCGGTAATAAACTGATTTTTTCTTTCTCTTCTTTTTAACACCTTGTTGTTGAAAACTATGTATTTGCACGTTCTCTTTTGCAATATTCAGATCCCTATAATAAAGTATGGAGCAGCATACAAGAGAGAATATATAAATGATCGATTTATTGTTTATGTAAATTACTTTCCAATGTTACCCAAATTGTAATGTTTCATGGCATGTTCTTGATAAAAGATATTTTGCCTCCCTGATTTTCTGAACTCGAGGTTAAATTTGTAACTATAAATTTATATTTTCTGCAGTCGGTGCAGGAGATCAAAGAGTATTTTGTTACTAGTTTATATAAAGGCTAGTAACAAAAAAATAATATGCATAACATATAGAAATAAAGATTCTCTTGAAAAATTGTAAGGGGCTAAAAGCTTAAGCCGTCCTAGTATAGTCAAATGTCAAATACTACTAATTTATGAACTAATTATAATATATGCTCTAATTTTGATTACTCTGATTTGTAATTCTTGACTTTGGTCATACAAAACCGGCCCTATATCTTATAAAAGTCTTTATTATTATATATATAATGCGTAATAATATATTAAATACTATTCAAACTGATTAAATAGTGGGTTTTAAATAGTATTTACTAAGGATTATAAATAATATTAATATATTAAAATCCACTGTTCAAATACTACTTAATTTGATTAATTAGTCTATACATCAAATTGGTATTAGAGCATGGTAATTGAACGGTAGAGAGAATTCATTGGGAAAATTTTCGTGTATATTTCTTGTGTAAAGATTAC
>JAYDZE010578965.1:0-29569 GCA_034509125.1 Monilaria moniliformis
TTTACTTATGATTTTTCTTGAATCATATGATTTAATCTTTTATAAATTAATCCTTAGATTAATTTATTATAACCTCAAAATTAATTTTGAAAATTAATTAGATAAGAAAGAGTTACTTTAACTCTTGTTAAGTACTTAAATTAATTAAGTACTCACATAATCTCATTTAATTAATCCACCAATTAATGAGGATTAATTATTAGCCCAAAGGTAATTTAAATTGGCTCACTTAAATTTAATTAAGGCCCATTCATCTTTTAATTTATTAGAGCTCAATACTTGCAGGCCCATTTAGAATTCAAAGTCCAATTATTTTATTTCTCTTGGCCCAATGAATTAAATTTCTAAGCCCATGAGTTAATTAATTTAGTTTATCACTTCCTTTTTATTTATGCTTTTATTCCTTCTTCTTAGTTTGCATGAGCTAAGAATATGCTATAACACCGTATTAATTGGGCAAACATCATTTTAAGACTCAAATTTAGAGCTTTCCAACATTTAACAAATTAAAATTAATGTCGATATTTCAACATTTTCACAAGTTATGTCATAACAACATACACATCGGCGTGCTCAGGGCTACCTAAAGCACGCACCAACATGCTCAACAACCGAGCACGCCGATGCGGTGCGTTGAGCACGTTGCTCACGCAATATTGGTCGTGCCTAAGCACATTCAGTGTTTTTAACGCGTCAGCCAATGATGGCGTGACAAGTGGCGTGTTTTATATTTTTTTTTTATCTGATAGTGAACTTAAAAAAATAAATAGCCAATGGCTATTTTGGTGGACGGTTGAAAATTGCTTTATTATTATTATTATTTTATTCTTATTCTACATCTATAAATACCCACAAATCGTCACTTCATTCTTCACACCTCTTCATCTCATTATCTATATTCTCCCACTTCATATTTCACACATTGTTTTCCACAATGGATCCAAAAGATTACAACTATGATTCAGACCTACCTTACGAAATGCAACTCAATAATTATCTTAGGTCTTTAGGCGTCAATCCAAGCACGATTGATTTCGATCCTCAAAATCCACCATTTTTTCCAATTCCTCCCACTTTTCAAACAAATCCCCTCGTTGGTGTAATCCCTACTCAATCGTCACATACGTTGTCTCCCGGCCTTGGTTCGTTGTCGACTCGAGGTATCTCATCCCTCCAGCTCACCGACGAAGCGGAGATTCACAGGCGTCAACCCAAACACACTGCGTACTTAGCAGAGGAAACTCGGACGGTCTTCAAGTGCTACGTCGACGTTAGCGAACACCCCGTCATTGCCAACTGTCAAAAATCCGTGACTTTTTAGGAGAAAATAGCTGATAGATATGGCCTTGTGCGTCTCGAAAGCATAATTGAGCGTACGGCTCGTATGCTTCGAGCCCACTTCGAGGGGATGAGCTCAGAAATCACCAAATTTGTGTCATCTACAACTATTTGTAGTCGCAAAGTGAGGCAGATTTGCTAAAGGAGGCGCAAAACGTGTATCAACAAGAAACCTTCGGCCCTTCAAATACCTGAAGACTTGGGAGAGGGTGTGGTACTGTGAGAAGTGGTCGGGCAACGGGTGATCGACCCACGGCGGATCGAAGAGATTGAAGAGTGCATTGGACGAACAATATACAACAAGCGAAGGCGAGGCGAGCGCTGCAAAAATTAGAAGCCGACCAATGGGCCAAAAGACAGCCAAGCGCAAGAGGAAGGGGAAGGCGGCGGTCGTATCTTCTACTCCAAATCCGAAGGAGATTAGGGACATGATGGAACAAATGTGAAAAACCAATAAGCAGGAGCTATTGGCTATGTACTACAGCGCCATTTGCAGAGACTTATCCGGAATGAACGAGAAAGCAAAAGAGACGCACTGCCAGTTTGTGAATATGCTCAAGGCAAAACTCTATCTAAATTGTATTTTTTTCAATTACGTAATTTTTTTGTAATTTCAATTATGTACTTTTTTTAATATTATGTAATTTTAAATTGATAATGAAATATTTATTTTCATTTATTAAAAAATTATTTTAATTAAAATTATAATTATCAAAAAATAATTATAAAAAATATAATAAAATATAAATAGGTCTTGTGAATAGTAATATTCAAATAGATAATGCAGCTTAACTGGCACCATAAATCTCACGGGACGTGGAACGCTCTCGGTTTGGACTCAGATGTATTTTCACATCAAAACACAATTATATAATTCCATTAGATAATGGAATATTAAAACATAAACTGATATTTACCTATCTAAATACTATGGGTTATGGACGGGAGCAATAATCTTTAGTTATTTCATCATCAACAGAACATATTGTTATTTTTATTTTTATTTTTATTTTTATTTTTATTTTTATTTTTATTTTTATTTTTATTTTAAGTTACAAAGCGATGGCGGCAACATCATTGTTGCATGTGTTTATGATACACCAATTACCGAAACGAGTTGTAACAGAAACGTCACGAATTATCAGCCAAAGGGAAACTCGTATAACAAACAAATATATTCAACATCTCTTATACGTTCCATATAGCAAAAAAAAAAAAAAAAGGACGATTTATTTCCTCCCTTCCCTTTAATTATATCTATACTTTTAATTCGGTCAAATTTTACCATTTGATTCAAATCTTAAAAAGTGCTATCATTCTTGCAAAACCATCAACCGACCAAATATACATACACCAAAATTCATTCTCCTCCTATTATAACATATATATCCAAACCGACCACTAAATTTCAGAGTGCTTAACGATTATTTATTTATATATACTTTTGGCCTAAAGAAATTAGAAATGCCATATATAAAAGGAGGGAGGGAAAAAGAGACAAATCTGAAAAATGAAAAAGACAAAAAGGAAAAAGAAAAAAGCAAAAAAAAAATGTTAAAAAAATTCAACCACCAAGCTTCCTCTTTCTCTTCTCGGAGGTTTGAACGAAGGCAGCAAGAAACCTCAATGCCTCTACTTGGCTCTCCAACGCAAATATATACTCCGCCGTCTCTTCAAAGAGCTCCTCCACAGGCAGCCTCTCGCCGCCGGGAACTATCTTCTGCAGCGCCACTATCTTCTTCTCCACCTCAGCCTTGTCATCGGCCACTAACTCTTGACTTTCATCGCTCTTCGCGTGGGTTCCTGTTCTCCTTCTGCTCCTCCTCCTACGGACGAAGGCGGTGGCGCTGGCGGTAGAGGAGGAGGAGGAGGGGTCTTGCGCCGCCGTGGTTTGGGTGCGGGGAGAGGTGTTCATGGAGGGAGGGAGGGGTGGTGAGGGAATGGGAGAGAGGGAGTGGTGTTAAAATGGGAGTTGTGGAGAGAAATGTCAAATGCCAACGGGGGGTGGGGCCTACTTATAATCCCCTGATCACGGATTTTGTTTTGGATTAATCTTCTCTATACGCGCTCCGCCTTTTTCTATCACGGCAGTAACTTCATATTTATTCATGGAGTGAAATTAAAATAAATAACTTTGGGAGAATGTTGATAAGGAAAAAAATGTGAATTGGTACGTTTAATCAATACTTTTTAATAAGTGGAATATCAGTTTTAATGTGTATCTGAATATGAATTCACTAACATTCTATTTATTAGAGCATTATTAGTTAGATACACTAATTCACATTGTCATATAATATGTCTAAATCAATAAACTATTTCTTGTTGATAAAGTGGTTTCAACTTTGACTGATTGGTGAAGATGAGTCGAATGAATTATGATCTAGAAATTTTTTTGGATAATGTTTCAAACATTTAGATTGAATAATATAAAAAAATGTCTCAACATCTCAAAAGTAATATTTTTGTGTCCATTATATTATTGTAACAATAACGTTTCAATCATATTTATGGAAATATCTAACGAAAGCTTACGTAAAGTAGTCTAGTTGCAACTTTGGTTGAAACCGTCTCGTTTCATCTTATTTTGGAAAAGTTAAAAATTGAAATTCTACTTCAACATTAAAACAACAACGTCATGCGATTTCTCTAAAATTTGAACTAGATGATCGACACGCCAATCATAGTCGGACTCTGCTCAATCTTAATTGGAATGTGTGGGATAAAATTCTTCGTGATTATTAATCGTTATTTACCATATTATTATTTTTTGGAACATTGAAATATATTTTAATATTCCAACTAAATATAATATTTACCCGAAATATTGGGAAGTGGGAGATTTGGGGTAAGAAATATAGGAAATGTTAGTGGGGGCTAATTACGGAACGGGAAATGTGAGGGGAACCGGATAGGGGGGCGGCAGGGTCCACGGGGGTTCGTAAATAGGCGAAGAGCACATGCGGTCACATGAATCCCTGAACCCACCACCACCCCCCATGTGACCCCCCCTCCTATCATGCCGCCACGTGTACTCTTGAGCCCCACAACCTACATCCATAGATACGTCATCTTAATTTTCTGGATCATTTTTAATTATAGGCTTCTGGAGTGCTGGATATGTTATAACTTATGAATGTATTTCAATTGATAGATATGTTTGGATACTTCATATCGAATTGGAATGTTGGCAAGATTGTAAATTCTTAATATTGGATGTTTTCTTTGTCCTCATGCTAGGATAAGTGAGATATCAAATATTTTTTCAAAATTACTATCGAAATATGAATTAAACAATGCCTTAGTTTCTAAATTATTGAGTTTACATAAGGAAATACAAAAACGTAATTTATCGAAGCGAAATTATAGGCACATTCCCAATATTTAATGAGTCTTTTACCATACTATTTCCATCTCATAAAAATAATCCACTGTCTCTTTTTTAAATAAATATAAACTTACATATATTGTATTAATGTTTTAAAAATCGGTTTGGATCGGCCGGTTGGACCAGTCCGGCAGTGAATCGATAAGTTTGCTGGTTCGGTTCATGCTTAAAAACCGCTTACCATTTGAACCAGTACGAACCGAAAAAACTGGTAGGTTCGCCCGAAAACCAATTGAACCGATTTTAATATAATTTTTTTAAACTTTTTTTAATATTAGGTTTTTAAGATTTTTTTACCTAAATCAAAAGTTCAAAACTCTAACTCTCCATATTTTCAGGCTGACACCACCACTTCCCCTCCAAATGCCACCCCTCCAGCGCCGCTGCCAGTAGCCAGTTGTCGCCCGCCTCTCTCCTTCGCAGATCTCCCGCCTGGCCGCCACGCGTCTCTCATCCACTCTCACAGATCTGTCGCCTATCTCCATTATCTCTCATCGCAGATTTGTCGCGTCGCTCGCCGCTTCTAGCGTCGCCGTCCTCCAAGCGTCGCATCTGCCCGCCCGTCCGCCACCCGCTTGCTCAAGTTGTCACCTCCCTCCTGCTCCTAGCGCACGCGTCTCCCCTCCACTCTCAATCTCTCACACAGATTTGCTGCCGTCGTCCGCCCGTTGCCCGCCACTCCTAGCGCCGTCGTCCTCCATGCGTCGTCGTGAGCTTGTTGGAGTTGCAACTGGCTGTCACCGCCCATCTCAGGCCCGCCGCCGCCCAACACTGCCTATTGCCGCCGAACACTGCCCGCCACCGCCGCCCATCTTATCCAACATTGCATGTCATCGACCAACACTACTGCCAGAGTTGTATTCATTAAATATTGTTGTTGGGTTTTGAAAAGATTCAATTTTGTTGTTGGATTTAGTCAAGATGGATTCTTTCTTTGTACTGGTTTTGCTTGGATGTGGGCTGCTGATTAGTTTAAGATTCATGAATAGGTGATTTAATATTATTAAGGTTTAATACTTAGTTCTACAATGTCTTTTTTGTGTTTATCATTTGCTAAATTTTAATATTTTTTGGATAATATAGATAAAGCTTTGCTACAGTATTTTGGCCCGACCTTTGATACAATTGATCCGACCGATTGAACCATGGACCGGTAACTTCGCCGGTTCGTTTGTCGGTCCGATTTTAAAACATTGTATTGTATATATATCATATCCCTAAATTTTGAATCGAAAAAAAACGGTTTTATTATTCATTACATTATTTCTTTACTAAATTACCCCTTACTATATTTTAGTAAATATCATTAGAAAAGTTGTAAATAATTTTTTCCATTTATACAATCTATGAATTATGGATATACAAATCTTTATGTATTAACAAAATATTTTTCTTTTTTAATGCCAATTAAATTTTTTCAAAAGAATTGTATTATAGTAATATAGTAATAAGTTGATAAATCTCAAAATTATAGCAACATATTATATAAATTGACATTTAATATAATTATTTTTATAATTTTATCAATTATACACTAGACTTAGATGTGGGGGTCGAGTTCGAAGAGCTCTCATCGTCGGATGACCTCTGTTACATTATCTAATACACTATAAACTAGAATTATGAAATTAATCCTGAAATGTTACTATAATATAATATAATATAATATAATATAATATAATACTTTATGCTTATTAAAATTAAAATATATTATAATTTCATAATTTAATTTTGAATTTTTTTACTATGATTTGTGTTTTTTCGTAATTTATCCATCTTTTTATTAGAATTTTGGAAAGATATCATGGGGTATAAATCATCAATGAATAGTGGGAATTATTTATTGTACAATTCCATTTCTCACCTGAAGCCACCCCCATCTCTGTAGAATTTCTCCATTTTCGTTCTAATTATCTTCTCTCGAGGATGGAAATCATCCTTTAATATTTTTTATTAATGAAAGATTAAGCATTTTTCTTTTTTAAATTGGAAATGGCAATACCATTAATTTCTCTCTTAATTACCGTGAAGGGATAATAATGTAAAGTAAAAAATCCATTTAAATTGACATAATTATCCCTATTATGTATATATGTAAAGTTATCACTCGTCTTTGTTTACCCGTTCGAATTATATAGTTCATTTCTACTTTCTTCTATGTATTTCTACTTAATCTGCGTTTAATATATTTCCTAAAATGGAAAATGACTGGTCTCTTAGGTACTAACGCGACGTTTAAGAGAAAGCCCTTCATGCGACGTCTTCATTAGTAGTAGATAGGCACTTAAGTAGTTGAATTGTCATAAGTTTAAAAGGGATAATCAATTAGGAAACAGCTAAGCAAAATATACTACACTTATAAAACGAGTAGTTATATGTCATATCTTATATAAGTACAAATGTTCTATATTATTTGGGTTTAAAAAATTACAATACTCCTTTAATGGCCTATTATTTTAAAAAATAAAAAAAATTAATTAAATACATTCTTTGTTAAAGAAAACTAGCAGTCAACTCTAAAGAAGATAAAAAGAAACAGTCCCACGAAATTTTCAAACCCTAAAAAAGAGGAAAAAAAAACATCTTTCCTTCGGTCAGCTTCATCATCTACCTATGGAGAAGAACCTCTCCTTTCGATTAGCTCTCTAACTTCAAACTCGGAATTAAATTTGTAATAACATTGTGATGGTTTTGAAGTTGTTGGTGTTTGAAATTGTTGTTGGGTGGTCGTAAGTGGCCGTGAGTAGCAATGAGTGGCAATGTTTATATGCTCATGATTGTTGCCCACGATGTTGTTGTCGTGAATGGCCATCATGAGTGAGCCATTTTCGTAAGTGAGTCATTGTGAAAGCCACCATTGTGACTGACCACTCACAAACGACAGCATAATTGTGGCATGCAATCGTGACCTATGGCCGTTGTCCGAGATCATGGGCAATGATCTTGGGCCACAATAGTTGCCCACAATCGGGGCCTTGGTTATGGGTAACGATTGTGGACTCCATCATAGGTGAGCCACATTCGTTTTACCAATTTTTTGCACTTCCATTTAAAGAACAATTTCATGACCTAGTGCTTTATTTAGATTTATATCGCAGCCTTATTGTGAATAAAAAAGACCAATGCTTCGTAATTTGACTCAGGCTCACGAAGCAAATATGTACATGGCAGTGATGTATTCGACGATATTAAGGACATATTAAAGTGTGTTGGTCAGGTGCAAAATATTACTTCTCCATATTCAATCTCTCTCTCCCTTTCACTTCGCATCAGTCATCATCACCATCTACATTCATTCAGATTCATAGCATGATCGTGAGTGCATGGTTGTAGTTTATGGGATTTTTTTGTTAGAACTGAATGTACTATATTTGGTTTTGATTTTGACGAACAAATAAAATACTACAAAAAATACAAGGGTCAAACCCTAAAAACATTACTGAATATATTATGTTTAGTTTGAATATTTTCGAAAAATAAAAAAAAATGAAAAAGTACAAAGGGTCAAACCTTAATAATACAATGATTGGGTGGTGTTTATGATTTCAACAAACAATTCATCGTCGCCCACAACCACCAATAGCGACCAGTCACGAGAGGGCGATGCAACGGCGGCGGTGTGGGCCACAATCATGGTCGGCGGTCGTGATCGTAGCCAGATACCGTAGCCCACATTCGTGACTGTTGGCTACAATTGTGCCAACTATCGTGATCACGTTCATTGGTCGTCTTCTTTGCGGTGCGCTTACATTTGCGAACAAAGCAAGAAATTATATAAAATAATATAAGGAACAAATCTATAAGTTTTTTAATGGTACACATTGTTAAGAAATCTTTCTACTAAGCGTTCCATTAAAAAGCTTATAGACCTACCATGCACCCACGATCGTGCACCTACAATCGTGGGCCACGATCGTGGCTCATTAAGAGACCCACCGCGTCGCCGCCTCACTCTATATAAATACTCTCACTATCTCATTTCCTCTTAACCTTAATTCGTGTCGCTGCCTCACTCTCTCACGGCCTCGAGCCCACTATCACCAGCCCCGCAGTCATCTTCTCTGACGAATCTATAAGCTCTTTAAGGATGGGTGCTTCGGTTACTGTTTCACTGGAGACATTGCCAGATTTCCATAGGGCGTCTAGCATTTACAGTGTGACATCTGATCGAGCATCTGGTATCGCCAACGAATTCAAACCAGAATCCGAATAATACGGCATCTTTTTCCAACCTTCATATTCTAGAAAGCTGGATGGGAAAATATAGAATGAGTTTTGTGCAGAAACAAGAAAAATGCTATTGATTGATTCTGCAAATGTTTGAAATTATAAATCAGAAATATATGAATACAATGATCAATAAACTTTTTAATGGAACGCTCAATTGAACTAGCGTACCATTAAAAAACTTATATGTCCGTTCTCTGTATTCATATATTTCTTATATGTAATTTCCTGCTTTTGCATAATCATTTTGTATGAAGCATTTTCCTTATTTCTATACGAAGTCACTCTCTATCTTGCGATTCGGCTTTCTGGACTATTCATCTGATTCTGCATTGGGTGGATACTTACTCTCAACCCCAAGACATCTTAACATGGACACAACCCTTCTCATGCTATGAAGGATCTTAAGCATGGAATCTCTTTGAGTTCGTTGGCATTATTCTAGTCAAGTCGTCTGTGCTTGCTCTTTGTGTTATTCTGGCAACATGGACGTAGTCTTGGCTACTAACTAGTTTTGTAGATATGGGATCTTATCCCAGTTATTCTTGAGTTTGTAGAAGATATAGAAGATTGTATTTGTAAAAGATTGTGTGTAATTTCCTTGATTTAAATTTACACGAACGTTTAATTTGATTATTTTTGTTTCATTCTTTGATTGCTAATTTTTAGTAGTATTATGAAGACTGGTTTTTGAAATGGCATAACGCAGAAAAAACACAATAAAATCAGCCCACGATATAATGAAACAAGACGAGAAAATAGAAGAAATTTTGGCTGAGATGGATGTCTCGCTCACGACAGTAAGCTACGATGTCTCACTCACGGCCGTGAGCCACGGTGGTTCCATGTCGTGAGCCACACTAGTTCTCACGATTAGCAAAATTAAAATAAAAGAATCAGAGACCATGTGACTCATTCACGATGGCACTCACGAAAGTGGCTCACTCACGGTCGCTTACTCACTATAGCTCAATCACGACAACACCATCGTTTGCTACAATAGTGAGTAAGTCATGCCATCATTTGCTGCAATCATGAGTGAGTCATGCCATCGTTGACTACAATCGTGAGTGAGTCATTATTGTGGGTAAGACCATCGCAGGCTTAAGAATACGATCGTGGTATACAATTGCGGGTCGTGTTTGAGAACATTGTATTGTTAAGAGCACGGTCTTGGCCCACTATCGTGGGCTTTAAATCATGATCGTGGGCCACTATTGTGGGCTTAAGTATAGTTCAAAAAAAATTCGCGATGTTGTAATAATTTTGTAAACCTATTTAAGTCGCAGAAACATGAACACAACCTCCTACGACTATTTTAGCCTCTTTACGTCGGAGTTTCAGGTGTTCTTTATTGAACTTAATTTTTTTCAAAAAAAAAAATTCACCGTCTAAGTTTCGGTGTATTCTGTTTTTGATGTGAGTACTCAAGAAACTTTATGATATCTGATAAATGATGTAATGTACATTTAATGAAGTTGATTGAAGTTTTAAAGACATGAACAAGCTCTCTTTTACACAAAAATTGAATGCAGTAATGTGAAAATTGTTTTTTTTTTAAGTTTTTGATAGAATTGTGAAAAAGATGAAGAAGAAGAAGAGGAAGAAGATAAATAATTTTTTTTAAAAGCAAAAATTAGTTATGTCAGCTTCAATAATTTTTTCAGCTATGTGAAAGAGTAACTTAGTATTTTAAAGCAAAATGGTATAAAAAACTCATACTTTTATAAATAAAGATAAAATACTTGTATATTTATGAAAATAATATCTTTTTATCTATTTTCACATCAATTGATCATAATTAAAAGTCTGCGTGTCTCATATAGAAAAATTCCTAATAAAGGAACAGGAAAAAGTAGGATAAAAAATAAAATATGTTTACGAAATTCGGCTCGAGAGATTATAAAACTCATTTTAGGGGAATCTAGCCGCAAAGAGCTACTATGAATCATTATCAAGACTTTAATTGCGCGATCTAACTATTATTATCTATCAAACGCAATATGGAATGTTTATATTTTATTTTGGACTTTCATATTTACATGAATAGAATTAATGATGCATCAAAATGTTGAATGAATGCAATGAATATCTACGGGGATCCGCACATTTCTTGCCTCGTTTCATATATTATGTCGGATTTAAGGAAATTTCTCAATAGACATAATCACTTGATTTGAGTGATGTAAATAATAAAAAGTTTTTATTAAAAACTATATGAGGTTAGGGATTGGGGATTGGGGCTTGAAAGTTGAAACTATCATTAGAATTAGCATTAGGAAGGAACGGCTTAAGCAAAAGATACGATTTTTTCGTGGGGTTTAGAACAGTCATATTTTCAAAGATAAGTAATACTTTTTGATGATCTAAGAATAACTAAAAATTTATATTATTTAATGGATTATCATTGCATCCAAATTTGCCTAGAACTACGTTGGAGTATCTTTCGATTGTTGTTTGAGATTGTTATATAGATCAAGATTTATAATATGATACTGCGTTAAATATCATTGAATTATAAATTTTGAACCTAAGTACAGTACAATCTTACAAATCCTAACTAATGAGGCAATATAACATGAATTTTGGGCTTAATATTCAAAATATATATCGCTCTAAAAAATTCATGCCACCAACTATCAACTTTGATGATAAGTTAATATACAAGGGATCTCAATTGGGCTAACTCGCTCAGGTTCGGGCTAATTCCATCGGGTTGTCAGGCTATTCAGTTACGGGTCATTCTAATTGTGATTTTTTCAGGGTAGAAATTCTTAACCCTAATCCTAAATTGCCGGATTTCATAAATTGTTATCGTTTTTAAAATTTTTGAATCTAAACGTTTTATATTAAATGTTATAGTAAAATATAAAAAAGTGAAATGATGAATATAACTTTTGAATATCGAATCAAAATGCATTTTCACATATATTTACAAAATCTTATTATACTAACTTTCAAAAGTTTGGAAAAATTAAAGTAATGAAGTTTGAAAACTAAATAATAAGAACTCTCTAATTTTCTGGTCTACCCTATGGGGTTCTTGCTATCTTCGGGTCAGCCCTATCGTGTCTCGAGCTATTCGGTTGAGGTTCATTTGGGTTGAGATTTTTTTCGGGTTATGATTTGTCCGCCCCTAATACTATCGGATTGTCAAGTCGGATCAACCCGTGGATTTCGTGCTAAATTGGCATCCTTAAAATTTATAAGAAATTATAAAAATTTCACTGGACAAATTCTTTTGCACATAAAACCTAAATGAAAAGTCACAAATCTGATGTGTCGTGACAAGACCGTATAATGTAAAATAATTTTTTTTAATGTCACGTAAATTCAAAATGACATCGTTTTGTGGCTTAATTTATTACAAAAAACTTGAAAATTTGATCTTATACCGGATCAAATAACTTCGTTTTCACACATGCATTTTTATGTTAAGGGCATCAGCAACGGGCGTCTCACAGTTTGTTCCGGTGGGACGAAATGAGCATGAGACGCGTTGCGAGAGGGGCGGGGTGACGGGACGCATGAGACAGAGGGAAAATGGTGGGCCATCCTGCCACGTGCTTCATCCCTCCGCGGCCAATCACAGGGCGTCATTTTTGAGGTCATATTTAATTATTATTTTTTAATTCTAAAAAATTCAAAAATCAAAAAAAATATTTCCAACGGCACTTAATGGCTAGCTTCAAATTTTATTTTATTATAAATACCTCACTTCTCTTACTTCATTTTTCACACATATTCTATATATCTTCTCTGTCAACTTCATCTTTTTCATCACACTCTTTCAATTTTCGAGAGCCAAAATTACCGGCGACGACAACTAAAATCAATGGCGAGATTGATTACTTCGTGAGAGCTACAGGGGAAACACGTCGGGCTCCGCCCAATCGTCGACTTACCCCATGTTGATGCCCCAAGGAGCATTACCCCTACGAGCTCCCCACCCAATAGTTGGAAGACATTGAACTTTCCAACGAGCCGATGAGTAGTAACGTTCAAGCGGCATACACCTCAGACAAAACGAAATGGATCTTCGAGGTGTATGTCGACACAAGCGAAGATCTCATCATCAGAAACCAACAAAAATCCAACGTGTTTTGGGAAAGAGTTGTCACTGCATACAAGGCAAACCGATCGGCATCTACCCCGGCTCGCAAATATAAGAAGATTCGGGCTCATTTCGATTGAGTTAGTTTGGAAATCTCCAAGTTCTGCGGCATCTACAACAACTTGGAGAAGGATTGGCCAAGCGACGGACGCGAGGTGAATATTCTTAAATCCACCATACAAATCTACCGAAACGACACCTGCAGGCCGTTCAAGTACGTCGCCACTTCGGAGAAGGCCCGGAACGTCGACAAGTGGGCGAGTGGCATAAATTCGGCGCTGAAGCTCACGAAGCATACCTCGAGTGGCCACTACTCCACAAGCGGTGGCGAATGATCCGGAGGTGCGAACGATGGGCCGGGGGAGTCGAGTTGGGCCTGTCCGATTGGAACGAATGCAGCAAAGAGAAGGAGAAAAATGTCGGCCTCGGGCAGTGCGGCACCTCAACTGGACCCGGAGGCCATGAAAGCGGCCAACAAAATGCTCATGTACAACTTGTTGGCAAAATATATTCCAATGACACTAGCACTATGACGTCTGAACAATTGAAGGTGCATTGAAGATTGATCACCAATCTCCAGAAGGATTTGGATATGCTGCCGAATGATTAGTATTTTTTAGGATTTTTAATTATGTAATCTTAGGAATTTTAATTATGTAATTTTCGATTTTCAATAATGTGTTCGTAGGATTTTAAATTATGTAATATTAGGATTTTTAAATTGTGTAATTTTAATTTCTTTAATGAAATTCACCTATTTTATTAATTCAGAAAATTATTTTAATTAGAATATAATAAATATAAGAAAATAATGAATAAATTAAAAATTAAAAAATGGGTTTTATGAATAGTGTAAGGGAATGGATGGTTAATGGATAGGGATGTGAGTGTTATCTCTTAGTGTATAAGATCCGTGAATAATTGATGAATAGTGTAAGGTAATGGATAATTAAGAGATGAGGTTATGAATGGCCTAAATTCATTACATCCTACTCAACTTTTAGATGTAGAAAAGTTTATTCGAAAACATATTTGCACCGTTTCTATAATTGTATATTGTGTAGTCAAAGACTGAAAGTCAATAGTTCAGTAAGACTAAAATTGATAAATGAATTAATCTGAATTTTACATATTTTTGCTGAATAACTCTAGTGAAAAATTGGGTGGTTGGTAATTTGGAAAGGTGGTGTTGGGGCGAAGGGGACAGGATTTGGCATGTTGGGAAAGGCATGTGATAGCCAGCAACCATTTGCTGCCACTCCCCAGACATTTTCATCCAAACCTTTTTATATTTTGTTTATTACAATTATTTTCTGTTTATTTTTTTCTTCGGAAACTAGGAACTTTTCTTGGATCAATTGCTGACCACATACCCAATCTCATCCAATTTCCGTTAATCGTTTCTTAATTATTCATTATTGGAGGATTAAGGGTCCCCAAAGTCACTTTTTTCAAAGTATTTTCCTCTTAGATATGCTGTGTTGTATTTATTTTTTATTCATCTGTCTCAATTGTACAATTTCAATTTTATATTTATGGGAATTCGTATCATTTTATTGTTAATGTGCATTTATCAAATATACATTCCCTTCATAGATGTATAGGTACTATTCCTTAAATAAACGTGTGTGTAATAATGTATTTGCATATTAATTTTGCCGAACGCACTTTTAATCCCTGCAAAAAAAATAAACAAATGTATTATTTTTGCAAAACTAGGTAGTATTATTCATTTTTAGACCAAAAAAATATACACACACAATAGTCTAATATGAACTTTATCTTTTATTTTTTGTATTATGTAATGTAAATATGTGCTTTGGTTATATACTTTGGCAGTGGAGTCTGTAAAGGCCATGGCGTAATCTAAAATTTGCCATGTACAATCTATAAGCACTGGTAGAACTGCTTAATCGATTTTCGGTTATCGGTTAAATCGATAACCGAACCATAATCGGTCGGTTATTGGTTAACTAATAACTGAAATATTATGCATCGGTTCGTTTCGATTTGCATTTTGAGAAATTTTCGATTATCGGTTATAACCGTTTAAGAATCGAATTGCCATTAAATTCCTAATTAATAATTTTGCAGTGATATACCAAAAGTGTCATAAGAAAGACTTGAAATTGGACGATTAACTATATAAATATATTTCACCAACTAGTAAATTTGAATAATATCTAACTATTAGAATACAATCAGTAAACTATAATATGTAGACCGTGGAATATTATTGGATAATTAATTTGTTGTTGTATTGTATCTAGTAGCTCAATAGTTGTTCGTGTTATATCTTTGTGGTGGAAAGATTAAAGGATTTGACTTTGTATATAAATTACTCTACATATATGTTGTATAATGTATATATGCATAAGTAAATTTTAAATATAAATTTGTAGAAGACATCACCACAATAAAAAAAAATATGTATTTTATCTTTTGTGATTTGGTTTCGGTTAACCGAATAACTGATTGGTTTAACCGGCTGGTTATTCGGTTAACTGAATAAACGTTTTGGTGTGGTTCTGGTTCTTCTCCTGTGTCTTCGATTGATTTGGTTAACTGGATGATTCGGTTCAGTTAGAACTGAATCGGCCGAATAAACAGCCCTGAGCACTGGGCCCATGTAAAGGTTTTTTTTTCCAAAATAGGTGAATCCACAAAAAAAAAGTTCAAAATGGGAACCTTTTTTTTACATTTTGGAAAGGGGAAAAGACGTATGTCTTACCCAGCCGGGTAGACGTTTGTGCAATTTTAACTCGATCGGGTAGGAAGACGCATGAAGCTGATGCATCTTAAGGGGAGATGCATCACCCTCATGCGTCTTCCCCCTTCTATACATACCCATCCTCACACCCATTGCACACATGCACACCTTTTTTTTCCTAAGAAAATTGTCGTCGTTTCCTCCGTTTTTTGCCATATTTCTGGCAAATTTTATAGATTTTTTGATAAATCTAGGATTTAGTAATATGTTAGGAAATTATGATAGATTTAGAAATTTTTGATAATTATGAATTTGTTGCAGAATTATGTCATTGTTCGTAAACTTATATTGGGATGATAAGATCATCTAGATTCCTGGTGTTGGTATTGCTTATAATCCACCATATTCAAGAGGATATATTATATTGAATGAGGGTGTTTCATATGATGAATTAGTTTTCATGATTTATGAAATGATCGGTATAGAGATAAATCAGCACAAAATTGAAGTAATATGAAGACATGTCAAATTGGATGAAGGATGCATGAAATATATATTTAGTGTGGCTATACAGACATATCAACTAATTATTGATTGTGCAATGGTTACACAACAATAATTCCAGCAAAGCACTACTTATGAAGCTGGGACGTCTAGGAGGGACGAACATCCAAGTCTTTCATATGATCATATGATTAAAACAGAGTTAGAGGATTTTGGGAGGATGCATCAATTAGATGTTTGGCCGACGCTTGACCTTGCAGATGGTGAATGTTGTGGTTCTAGAATAGCTTCCAAACTAGCATCCTCAGCAACCTTCTCATCAGCCTCCTCAGTAGTCTCCAATTGCACACCAGCAAAATATGAATCAATCGAACCATTGTGTGTCTGATAGCCTTCATGCGGTGTTCATGGCTCGTGATATGTCTGCTCGAGTGGCCAAGGCTCCCATCCTTGGGAAGATGTTTGCTAGTGAGGCCAAAATACGAGCTCATAGTGGTGCAATGTTTCACCTGGCGGGGTAGGGCTCTTGGGAGCTAGAGACTTCCATCCGGCCAGGTAGAAATGTGTGCAATGATGCACTCAGCTGGGTGAAAGTCTCTGGCTCCCAAATGATAGACAATTTCCCAACAATAATATGTAATTTACCAACAATAAAATATTTTTATCTCTACATAACCAAAATTACACATTCTAAACTAACATACACTACAATATACCATCCAATTAACATACACTTCTAAACTAATTTAACATACATTTATTTATCATCTCTACATAGTTAATCATTTTAGTCACTTTATCAAACATCTAATATACATTACTAACACTACAATATCTGACAAGTTAATACATTGTTATATACCATTTAATAATATCTCAATTACAAAATAAATTGTTATCTCTACATATCACAACGTATCTAACAACTTAATAAAGTATAATACACAATCTAATTATTCAAAATCAATCAAAAATGCCTAAATATATCAAAATTTCACCCTAATCAATTAAACCCTAAATATATAAAAATTCGACCAAAATGTAAGAATTAAAGCATAAATCTAACAATAACAGTAAAATTACATACCTTAGTATGATGTTCAACAAAATTTGCGGGAAATATGCCAAAAATGGAGGAAACGGCGACAATTTGCATGGGGAAAAAAAGGTGTACGTGTGTACAATGGGTGTGAGGCTGGGTATATATAGAAGAGGGAAAACGCATAAGGGTGATGCGTCTCCCCTTAACACGCATCAGCTTCATGCTTCTTCCTACCCAGCCAGGTGAAAATTGTACAAACTTCTACCCGACCGGATAGGACATGCAAGATATATTAGGCTCATGCGGCTTTCCCCTTTTCGGAATGTAAAATAATAAACAACGTTTTCATTTTATGAACCTTTTTTTATGGATTCACCTATTTTAGGGGGAAAAAAATCCATAGAAGTAGCGATGTAATTCTACAACCAATTCAGTTACCAATTACTAACTAATATTTAATTTAAATATACCAACTTTAAGTATTTTCTAATTTTGTATACAAAATTATAAACAAAACTTTATATTTTTTAATTTAAATACAGCCTTTGTTTATATTTTTAATTTAAATACAGAAACATTGATTTGTCTCTTTTTTTTTGTCACGAATTGTTTTCGAAAAAAAAAACGAATTAACATGGCAAATAAAAAATGAAGCAGATATCAGAACTATGTTGCATTGAATACTAGCCACATATAACGGAGGTTGACCATCTAATAGTCTTACACAAGTCTCCCAAATTTTATATATGTAACATGTTAGAAGAGAAATTTCCATTCCAGAATCAGCAGCAAAACTCACCACTTGCCAACAAAATAAGGTGAAGTGATCAACCAACAAAATAAGGTGAAGCTATAAAACCTGTTACAATCGTATTATTCCGCTAGGGCTACTTCAACTGCCCTGAACGCCGCCCGCTACTGTACACAACGGCCGCCCCCAAGCAGCCATAATATACTCGAAGGAGCATTGCTTTAAACGATTCACTCCCTTAACGTTAAACACGTGTCCTAATACATCCTCGCCATACCATACTGAACACTACCTACCTTTCTGTGTGCAGCCGTGTTGGTGTTTGTAGCTGCGTGAGTCGGAGCTCTGGTCTGCAGAAGATTCGTGTCAACCAGGACTCTATTGTGAGCATGATCAACCTTCATCACTGCAGCCCGACTCACGTAGAAAGGATTGCTTCCCGTGTTTACTGCTACATCAGGAGCTAGTTTAGCAGCCATACCGCAGTTGGGTATTTGCTTTGTCGTCTGAGGTGGCATGTTTTTCTGAGTCTCGGCGGCTGGCCTCTCCGGCCTGTCTTTGCTGCTTCGATAGTAACAATTTTTCGGTGAGATAGGGAGAGGAGCAACGCCCACCCGTGCTAGAGTTCTTCCCTCGTAAGCATCTCTCGTGGCGTTTCCACTCTCGTATGGAAAAACTGGGCCTACTACTTTACCTGGTTTAGCTGCGTAGGCTTCGAGAAATTAAACATCGGTTCTTTAGAAAATGTGTAGTAAATGGAACGACGCAGAGTTTTGAGTTATATCGAACAACCTTGTAGAATCCTCTGCGGTGGCTGCAAGGTTCTAGGAAAACTACTATGAAGCCCATCGAAATCTCTTGAATTCCGGCTGCATGATTCTTCACCATTCTGTCGATCTTTGGGATGAAGGGTAGCTTGATCCTTCGGTGGTACTGCACCAGAATGTACAACGGTAGACCTGCACCATGCCGGATTTCTGGTAAGTGCAAGAAATAGACTAATAGCCTGTGGCAACAAAGATAATCATGATTAGCAACATATCTCATAATCAAGAACACAAATATATAGAGCATCTTCAAATTGCTAGCACGCATCTCCATATCCAAAGTTGGAGATAAATTTTTCATCAAATGCAGCCACGGCCGAGGTTGAATTTTATATACCTAGGAAGGGAGACATGCTTTCTTTCAAGAGGAATCACGGGCGAGCCTTTGCCACTATTTTCTTCCAAATGAGCAAACTGTTTCTTGAACTGATCGACGGCACTGTGTAAAAGATAATTCCCGGTATTAGCAACTTGCATGTCGAAATGAGAAGTGATCTAGTAAAAAGAAAGATCACCTCGGATAGACAAAAGTAGTTCTCTCGATTCCGTTGATGTAATCCTTCAGCAGCTGAGGATGATACTCTATTATCTCGCGGAATATCAACTCCCGAATGTCCTCTTTTGTGACTCTCTGCCTCTCAAGTTCGAATTCCATCTTTGAAATCGGCTGACGGGATGGTTCTCTGTCGACTTTGGCCAATCCCTTAAAGTACTGATCAGCTAGTGCCTGAAGACGAACAAGAGAGATCCGGCATCTGATCAACCTAAGCTTTCAAAGAATTTTCGATTTGAAAACGGATTTAGGCCATAGCAAACCTCTTCAGCAGTAGGTCGGTCCCTTGGATCAAAAGCGAGCAGCTTCTCCAAGAGCCGCAGGGCTAATGGATCAGCTTTTGGAAATTTCTGAGAAAAAGGAATGGGTGGCTTCTTTCTCATGCTTGTGAGATATCTCCTAGCCTTATCATTACGCACCTTAAAGAAGAATACAAGAAAGATACCACCAAAACTTAGTAAGATTCATTTAGAAGCCTCGATTTTCAACAAAATGGCGAAAATGCATACTCGAGAAATTGTATCCATTGAAGGGGTTCCGAGTAGATCGGTGATCATGTCCAGCTGATGAACAACATTCTTTCCAGCAAAAAGTGGCCTTCCCGTCAACACTTCAGCAAAAATGCAGCCGATACTCCATATATCAATAGCTGGAGTATACTGAAATGTACAGTAAAAAAATCCAAGATGTAACGGCAGCAACAAATGTTGAACCCATGGCACAACAAGAATTACTCAACCTATATATGAACTACATGCACCAATGTCCACAATGAGGTATTCAAAAGAGTCAACACACGAGGCACTTCACCATTCGATGACATATGTACCCTACTGCTAGAACACTCATATGCCCTTATCATCGTATCCACAATCTCTCTATACGACGATATATAATAAGCCAATATTGCGAATACACAACAGGGAAACAATGAAGAGGGAGACAAAATGCAAAAATATACCTTTGAGAAAAATGAGCCACACAATTCTGGAGCCCTGTACCATCTAGTAGCAACATAATCCTGTGTTTTATGACAGGATGCATACAAGTCTCAAAAAGAGGCAAAAACGAAAGCAACTCTTGTAACTAGGGGTGCTTATTCGGTCGGTTCGGTTATTAACCGAACCGAATTGTCAATTAACCGACTAATTTTTTTTTAAATCAAGAACCGGAACTGATAACGATTTAGGTTCGGTTAGGCTACTAACCGATCGGTTAGTCGGTTAACCGATATAACCGAAATAAAAAAAATTCAAACTAATTTTAATTATTAACATGGACAATTTACGTCTATAAGCCATATAACACTAAAATGGAGCCGGCCAGGAATCGATCCTGAGACCTCAGGCTCAATGTGCGCGCACTTAACCAATAGGTTACATGCCTACTGTTGACATCATAAGTAGCAGTAATATATTTATACATTACTTAGATCGATTTTTTCGGTTATAACCGAATTTTTTTTTAACCGAAAATTTCGGTTATCGGTTAACTAATAACCGACCTTAATCAGTTCGGTTATCGGTTAACCGATAACCGACTAACCGAATAAGCACCCCTATAGAGTTCCATAATGTATATAAAAAATTAAAAAAATACATTCAATTAACTTGGTAATATTGTTGACTTACCAAACAAAAAATTTAAAATTACAATAAAATTTTATATTAATTACTTAATTTTACCAAATAAATTATTTTGACTTAAAATTAAAATATTATAATTTCAAATTCAATTTCATAAAATTACAATTAGAACACATTTACAAATCAATTCTATCAAACATAATCTAATAATTGCTAATACTAAACAAAAAATCGCACACATCAAAATATGAATGAGAACTTCTAGGGATTGATCACTGAAAGCAAAGCTGTAATAAGCAATTGCATGGCTAAGAAAAATTATTGCTTTAGTATGTGGGTATACCTCTCTCCATTATTTAAATTTACAAAGTAATCTCTTTTCTTGAGGTACTTTATTAATAAAATAATTGTTTTTGATTGAACTAAGTGATGCTTTACTGTAGCATATTTATGTATCCATTTCATATCAATTATGATATTGTCACAAAAGGTAATCATTAAACGGTGTGATCGCGTAATTTTCGAGTTTAAAAGCAGGGAAATCATGAAAACTCCACCAAATTATTGCCACTTTCCTTCCGCTTTTTGACTTAACGTATTCGTTTTTGACTAAAAGGAAAGTTAGGAAACTCATGATTTTGGGCGATGCCTTTTAGTTTTCTGAATTAATAAGGTTTTCGTCCAGAGAGTTTTGATATTAAGATTATAATATCTGCAATATATTTATATTATTTTTTAATAAAAAATATAGCAATAATCAGTAGTAGCAATTTATACAATTATTATTAATTACAGTACATAAATATAAGTTGATTCTACTTAGAAATTTTACTCTTTCACATAAACTACTTATCAGGCTTGCTTACGAGCTAATGAGTCAAGTACTACTAAGTTGAACTTGATTCGTTTAAATAGAAAACTCCACCAAATTAACGAGCTTCACTAAATAAACTCGACCGAATTCTTGTCGAGGTAAGGTCAGGTAGCTCACCAATATCTATGTACATTTTAATTAACCATACTAAAGAATCTTGTCTAACAGTTTTGATCAAGAAAATACCATTCTATTTATAGGGTGGCACAGGTTTACTATATGAACATCGAGAAACTTTAAACTTAATTTGCGTTCATGAGGTTGTTCGATATTTAGCTAGCTCCATGTATCAGCCCGTATGAGCATATCTGATTAACAATTGGGCTAAGCCCATTTCAGTTTTGAAAAAAATACTAGTGCGCACTGCACTAGTAAAGATATTTTATCTTTACCAACGAAAGTACATAATTTCTCCAAATAGCTTAAATATTTCATAAATTGCATTTTTTTTTTGGCATAAAATGTATTATTTCTCCAATATTTTACAAATGTTATGCTATACGACTAGGGATGTCAATCGGGTCAACCCGCTCGGGTTCGGGCTAACCCTATCGGGTTGTCGGGCTATTCGGTTACGGGTCATTCGGGTTATAATTTTTTCGGTTTAGAAATTCTTAACCCTAACACTAAATTATTGGGTTTAGGGCTAACCTATCGAGCCAATCGCGCTCATTTTTTTTTTGAATTTTCTTAATTAACATTCCCTTCGTCCACCAAAAATAGTTTCATTAGTGGACGATATGGGTTTTAATCTACAATTGGTAAAATAAGAGAGATAGGAAGAAAAAGTGATTGAAGAGAGAAAAAATTGGTTGATAAAGTAGGAGAGAGAATGAGAAAAAGTGGTTGAATAGATAAAAAGTGATCGGTGGTATAAGTTGTAAATAGATTGATGTTTAGAGGTATTGTGTTGTGAAATATTTTCCATAAATACAATTAGACTATTTTTGGTGGACGGAGTAAAATAGAAAAATAAGACTATTTTTTCGTGGACGGTGGGATTATATTAATTTTGATAATGGTATATTTGTAACAAAGAAATACATCAATAAATGAATGTTATTTTAACTAAAAACTAATATATAGCCTTTAGAGAATTAAGAAAATACATTTTTCTTAATGGATTATTATTTTTTTATAAAATTTTTATATTGGATGTTATAGTAAAATATAGAAAAGTGAAATGATGAATATAACTTTCGAATATTGAATCAAAATGTATTTTTTGACATACATTTGAAAAAAAAATCTTATTATACTAACTTTCAAAAGTTGAAAAAATAATAAATTAATGAAGTTTGAAAACTAAATAACGAGAACTTGATAATTTTCGGGTCGACCCTATGGGTTTTGGCTATCTTCGGGCCAACCCTATCGGGTTATGGGCTATTCGATTTAGGGTCATTCAAGTTGAGATTTTTCAACCCTAACACTGTCAGATTGTCGGGTTAATCAGGCCATTCCACGAGTTTCGGGCTAAATTAACATCCCTATATACGACAGATTGACACCGATCTATTCTTGAACGTCCAAATTTAACTATTTACCAATCTATTCCTAATTACACAGAAAAAGCCAAAATGATATTCCTTCACTCCTACTTAATATAATCAAAAATTTTTGCTTACTAATATTTTAAAATGTACATTTTTATGACTATAAATTAAAAAGACTCTACATGACTCCATTTATTAAAATACTTTTTTGGATTTAAATCATTATAAATGGGGTAAGCAAAAATGAATTTCGGTATATGTTAAATGCAAAAATGAATTTTGGAATATGTTAAATTGGACGGAGGCAATATAAATTAAGGATGCCCACAGTTCTGGAATTGCCAGTTCCAATTTCGAGGGCACTCAGAACTGTAACCGAACCACTAAGGAAATTGTCGGTTTTAGTTTGGAACCGGAAACCACCGGTTCTGGTTTCGGTTTCCGAACCGTCAGTTTTTGGCCAGTTTTCAGCGGCTCCGGTTCCGATTTTCGGTTTTGGCGGTTTTTTTAATATAATTCAAGTTGATTAAAATATGAAATCGAAAACGAGTATAAGTAGATCAATAATTAATAAATTACAGTAATGGTTAATGAATAAGAGAAATTATGTAACAACACATCTAATTATCTGAAAACACTAAGTCAAGCACGTTTCAATTGGATATTTTGGGCAGTTGCTAACTTGTTGAGCTTGTTAGTACTGCAGTAATATTTGGAATGTGCTCGACCAGTATATTTAGAGGACTGTGAATTCTTGTTAACACAAGAGAAGTGAGTTAGAATGAGGATGATGATGGTAGAGATGAGAGAAACTGGATGTATAGAATAAATATTCTTGTTAATACAAGATGAATGAGTTGAAATGAGGATGATAAGAGGGTATTTATAGATGAAAAGGAGTAGGAAAAATTTGAATTTGAATTTTACAAAATAAAAATAAAAATTTCGGAAGTCGTGTAGTAGAAACTGCCGGTTTTGCAGCAGAAACCGCCGGTTTTGTCTGCTATAGCCTGCCACCTTGCTGCACCTAGCCTGCACCCCCAAATTGCCAGAACCGGCGGTTTCGAACTAGCGGTTAACCGACGGTTCCGGTTCCAAATTTTTTGAACCGTAACCGAACCGCTGGAACCGAATTCACAGTTTTGGTTTAACCGTTTGCGCCGGTTCCGGTTCCAAAAACGACCCGCCGGTTCGGATTCTGATTGGAACCGCTGGTTTGTGAAAAACGAGGCATCCCTAATATAAACTATATGCCCATTTTACTGAAGAGCCTTCCAGAACTATACTGATAGCTTGTTGTTTACGTACCGATTGTTTATTAGAAAATTCTACAAATATTCTCAATCAACATCTCTTACAAAATGTATCTAAATCTTTTACAGCTTTTCAAAATATAATCACAACTTTTCGAAATTATCTATAATTGTTAGATTTACTTAAGTCGTCCAATTTCAAAATCATCACATTTCAATCACAGACCATTGATAGAAAAATTGTCTCTGGAAACCCTTTTATTTTACTAGCTAAAAACCCACGCCCACATTAAATAACTAAACATACACATGGTTCCTGTTTCAAATTGTAACTAGGCTAGACGTATTGAATTGGAACTGGCATATCAGTTCCACCGATTCTATTTTAGTTCCAATATTTTCGAATCATGTACCGAAAGTTAATCAGCGGTTTCGATCAAAACCCATGCAAAAGTCAGAGAAACTTGATAAAACCCACGATAACAAAAAAAATTCGTTGAAAAATCCAAAAAATCGTTAATAACCATTGAAAAACCGATGAAAACCGGCAATTTTGAACCGGAACCACCAGATTTATTCTCGGGCTGGTTGCGGTTCCAAAAAAGTTGGAATCAGGACCAGCGATTTCCGGCCCGGCGGTATGTCTACACCACTCCATTTTGCGCCACTCTCTTAATGCTCAACTTACAAAGATAGCTTTTGGGCGGTACACTTCACAGTACCTTCATTTGAGGGTATGCCCATCTACAGTTTCACCATTTTTTTCATGCCATAACTCTCTCTCTCTCACACACACACATGGAACATTGTTTTATGAAGAATAAGAATGAAGTTGCAGAACAGAGTTAGAATTCAAGAGAAAATAATGAAGTTTTGGATTAGAGATTTTATGCTGAGTCAGCATTAATGTGAGCACAATTGAGCATACGAAACATTGAGACCAATTAGGAATTGCATAACACACTCCTGCTCCTGATAATGACTCCACTTTCTCGCACTATCACAGCGACAATTTCCACACGAACACCATGATATTGGCTGAAAATCCTTATACTCATCCCACACTGTGCGAAGATTTGTGAAATAAGAGCTAACATCGAGCTGACCTTGAGACAAATTCATCAATTGTTGACGCAGTTGATAGATCCGCGCCAAGTCTCCTTGAGAGTAGCGATCCTTCAGATCATGCCAGATCGCACTTGCATCATCCAAGTAAATCAGGCTGGAACTAATTTGTGGAATGATTGAGTTGCGTAGCCATGAAACGACCATACTATTGCATCTCAGCCACACTGCGTAGAGTTGATCATGCAAATCTGGTTTTGGTAATGATCCATCCACGAACGCAAACTTGTTTTTAGCTAACAACGCAGTAATCATAGATCGACTCCAGCTGTTGTAATTCGAACCGTTGAATTGTTGAGTGACAAGTTGTACACTGGGATTATCATTCGGATGAAGATAATAAGGACTTGACTGATCATCGGCAAAAGTAGTGACCTCACGGTTGTTGTTTCCACGCACCATGATTCAACAAATTTAGAGAGAAACAAAAGCGAAGTACAGCGAAAACTTTCACTCTGATACCATAAGAAAATACCAGACGATGGAAGAGATAGAGAGAAAGAAGCAATGGAGTTTCATTTTTCTGTTTTGTTATTCTTATTGAATGAGCGTGAAAGAGCTACAGTATTTATACAAAAATACAAAGAAGATAACTAACTAACTAACTCCTAACTAAAACAGCTCACTCCTAACTAATCCAGCTCATGTTAATGCTGACTCAGCACAAAATCTCTTATCCAAAACTTCATTCTTTTCTTTTGAATTCCCACTCCGTTCTGCAACTTCATTCTTCATAAAACAATAATGTCTATCTTCTTCCTTAAACTACTGAACCATGTTTAACACAAACCCCAGGTTATCTCTCTCTCCTTCTCTCTCTATGTATCTATCTATCTCAGTTCTATGTTCGAAATTGGAGTGGAATTTGTGCCCATGTGGTTATATTACAGGTTAAATAAGAAGGTTCGCGCTGTAGTTTCAGAAGAAAAAGCGGTGGAATCGAATGATCCAGAGACTGATGTTTTCAAACTCTCTTATATGGAGGTGGGATTCTAGTTTCTTGATATCGGCTCTCTCTGTCTCTCTGATTGACTGATTGAGGTTTATGATTTGGATTAGGGGAATAGTTGGATATGGGAGGTGGGAGGTACAAAAATATTGGTTGATCCAATCTTGGTGGGGAACTTGGATTTTGGAATCCCTTGGCTTTATGATGCTGCCAAGAAATTCATCAAGAATTTCAAGGTACTAATTAGTTACTAATATTTGGGATTTACGTTTGCAAAGTGGTGATGCTTGTGAGTTTATAAATGATAGTGTTGCTAATGAGTGCAGCTCGACGATCTTCCTGAAATTGATTGCTTACTTATCACACAAAGCCTTGATGATCACTGCCATATGAAAACTCTCAAGCCCCTCACTCAGAAGCTGCCAAATCTCAGAGTTTTTTCAACTCCTATTGCTAAAGAATTCTTGGATCCTCTATTCACCAATGTGAGGTCAATTTTGATCAATATCCACTTGATGGAGTGATAAAATTCGCCCTAGTTTAGTGAAATGTGGATTAAAATGCTGTTTTTTAGGAAAAAGATTATGTGGTATGGCGTATTTAGCTTGGAGACATTCAGGGTGCTGTAACTTTGACGTTTCTGTGCTTGAAAATCGGGAATTATAGACTTTTGAGATGCAATTCTGGGAAGATTAACCATGCTCAGCACTGTTGGAAAAAAGAATGCTATCTTGCTTCTGTAGCATATCACATTTCAATTCATGACTTATTTGTGTGAAGTTGAGGTTCCATTTATATGGTTTCTCAACATCAAGGATACGTACTATACAACGATAAATGTTCAGTTATCAGAAGCACTATAGACCAATATCCTGTCACATGCTGATCTTTTTTTTTTTCTTTTTTTTGGATCTAAAATGGTAGGAAACATATCTAGAGCCCGGTGAGGGCTCGGAGATCCAAGGGAAGGGCGGCTCTTCAGTGAAAGTCCGTGCTACAGCAGGCCCTGTTTTAGGGCCTCCTTGGCAGCGGCCTGAGAATGGGTACATTTTTTGTACTAGAATCCCTTCGAGTACTAATTTTGCACTCATTTTTTCATAAACAACACATCGTGCAGCTACCTTGTGACCTCTCCCAACAGCAAGGTGACGTTGTATTATGAACCACACTGCGTTTAAAGAGAGGACTCAGTGGAGAAGGAAAGGGCTGACATAGTCATCACACCTGTTATAAAGCAGCTTCTGCCATATTTCTTGCTTGTTTCTGGCCAGGAAGATGCAGTTCGCCTTGCAGAGTTGCTGCAGGCAAAGTATGTATCTATGTGCTGATATATACACAGCATATGTCACAATGTGGATATTGACCTCTCTCTCTCTCTCTCTCTCTCATTCATAGGTTTATCGTCCCAATGAGAAATGGTGAACTTGACAGCAAAGGGGCTCTTGCTAGTATCATCAAGGCTGAAGGGACTAGGGAATCATTCAAGGTATCTTCTCTTCCCTTTTAACAAAAAATCCTTATCTATTCAGAAACAAGTGGTATGATTATGGATACGCACAGATAAATGGAGACTGCAAATGATCATATTATGAAGAGAAAGTTAAACAATAAAATGTCATTGAGCACTCCAATATGAAGAATATAAAGCAGTTTTGATAGATACATATTAGACTTTACCATTTCTATATAAACACTTTGCAAGAGGATGTGTACAAATAAAGATGATGAGTTGCCTTGTGAAATTTCGAGTGAAGTTTGGGACCATCTCGTAGATCAAAATCCGGGCATCATGTTAGTCTAGAATCACCAGTTCTAGTTACACTAATGGAAGTTTCTAGATTGTTAATGTCTTTCTCAAAAAAAACTTCTTCTTTAGGGGGCAAATCAGTTTGCTCTATTTTGCTCGTAATATCAATGCAGGAACTCTTATTTAGAGAGCTACCAGATGCCATGGTACTAGAACCTAAATCTGGAGTACCACTGGAAATTTGATCAGCATTTACCAACAACAGTTCAAATTGCACTAGCTCTAGAATAGTTAGAAACTGTTACAATTGCTGTGCTTCATGATAGAAAACTTTAATATGCGTGTAATGTCCTACATCGAGTGGGTTCAAGCATCTTGAGTTAACCATTTCGACAATTCGACGGACCAATTTCAGAAAATAATTAGGATGAACCTTAAAAACAGATGCACAATTTTACTCGGAATATTTTATGATCATATGACTCTATACTAAACAGACTGTAAGTGATACAGTATATTAGTCACGTAAATATAATGTTTTAGACTATGGGTGAAGTAGAGACAATTTAGTCCTAAAGTTTCAACTTAGAAAAAAAAGAGCAAAAACTTCCAAAGTGACAACGAAATGTAATCCAAAAAGGAAAAAAAAGAAAGGAACAGTTCCAAATAAGTTTAGTTTTACTGATGCTCATGAGACTAAAACTTAATTTTACGATAAAATATGTCCAACACTGTACTCAAAATTTGAATATAAATCAGTTCTTAATTATTTCCAATAAACTATTGTACTTTTACATATCTCACTTCATATATATATGCATGACCGATTCTTGTAAATTTATTTTTCTTTCACTTTTAAGCGATGATTGTAAATGTAATCACATCGAAATATTAATAATATGAATCAGTATTTCATGAGAATATGCGTGACATAAATGCATGCTTCGTGTTCAGGGGCGTATCCAAGTGGAGACAAGGGGGTACAGCTGTACCCCCAAAAAAAAAAATTTGTAATAATATATTATTATTATAATGATATAATACTATTATTTTGTTAATTAGCACCCCCTTTTCATAACCTAATT